>CATIWR010237621.1:0-43496 GCA_949677035.1 Omphalea diandra | reverse complement strand
TTTAAACTCACACTGTTATTCTAGTCAAAATTTAGGGATATATATATATATATATATATATATATATATATATATATATATATATAATAAAGATAAAATAAGAATAATAAATAAAATGAAAGGCTGAAAGTAGGATATATGCCTAAAGCAATAACAAACTCTTAGAGAAAGAATTACTGACACCAAAAGACACTCTATCCAAACCTATGATGGTCTTGCCAATGATCATCATAACTAGGATTTTTTTTTAAGCTCAATTTCTTCATTGAGAGGCAAAATTCACATATATCCACCTCTCCATCATCTCTTTAAAGTAGAAACTCCCCCATGAAAATAGTCATTATGATACGAGTCTATGCCACACACCATGGTCCCTCAAAGGATAAAGAGCAAGAAAGAGAGACATGAGAATCTTCTCATCATCCAGGGTGTACATGGGTACCTCATCATTTCGCAGATCAAATAGCTCCATCATTTTTTAGATATATGTCAATAATTTAGGCAGGCAGGGCAATTTGGCGGTGCTCGTGATCTAATAGTCGAGAATGACACCAAATTCTTTTAGCAGGGGTAGATTTCAATACTTCTAAAAGAGAAAAGAATGGGTTATAGGTTCCCATAAATATAAGTTACTCGAAGGAAATCAAAGTTGAGTCAGACAAATAAGAGCTATTATAGCACTTTAAAACCTACCCAAGAAGATTATACCAATTCTGGGTGAGAGAGATTTCAAAAATGCCTTGGCCATGTTAGAAAAGGCAAAAATATTAGATCTAGGCATAAAAATCAAAGAGGGGATATTTATAGAAGAAAAAAAAAGGTGCATAGTGCAGGATAGCCAAGTACAATAGTATATGGTTGTACATATTACTTAAACTGTCCATATAAATAGTCAGTGGTTTATACAAATAACTTGACTAGTATGTATAATGAACTTTTTTCTATAGAATTTCAGGCAAAACCTTCCTTGCATTTTGGATGTTTTGATTACTTTGTACCTATTCTAAAAGGCTTGTATATGTGCATATAAGTTAAGATGATGCAACCATACACTCAGAGTGTAAATCCATAGCCAGAATCAAAAATAGATATTTGTACTCGAGAAAATATATTAGAATTTTGTAAAAATAGAGGCATATTTTCTTCAAACAATACCATAAAAGTCCTAACTATTCACATGTACATCCATAAAAGAAAGGGGCTTTTAAAATGGCCCAATTAACTAGCTTATAATATAAAAAATGCTCAACAAAGTGTAAAAAAGAAAAAAAAAAAAGATTAAAATCTTAAGAATTACTATGGCCTTGGGCGGCTCAATCATCCTCGCCTCTAGAAGCAGACTCTTTATCCTCCTCTTTTGAAGCAATGAACTCATTGGAATCTGAGGGAGCTAGTGGTGTCGTTCGTTCAATCTCGACCTTTGCCATTACTAAAGCAGTGCTTTGTGTCCCGTAACTCTTGAGTCAGGCACTTGACCATCTCCTATAAGAGGTATGAGGGTTAGGATGGATAAGATATAAAACACATATATAAGAATAATCATAAGCATGCATACATGATAAGCCTTTTTTTTATTACTAACTTAGACCTTTCGAGTTTTATGGGTCATGGTCTTCTTAAGTGTAATAACCAGGTTGACCATTGTCTTAGCCTGAATGCTAGGGATTTGTAAAAAAGATGCCATCTCAATAATGAATAAGCAAAAGTAGATTATGCAAAAAGCATAAGGAGTGTGATACTCACAAGAGTGGTATTGGTAGACTCAAAGGTACAGGTTGATAGGGTAAGCTCTAGAGCTATCATCAAACCAATTAATGAGGCCATGTAAGACTAAACCATACTCTTTGGAAAGGGGTCGAGCTCACCTACCACTATAGGCTCCTGTCTTCTAGCTCTGAAAGTATAAGCCTGCTTATAGCCACAAATAGTTAAATTAGGCTTTATAAGCCTCTATTCATAATGTGCCATCGTTCCTCGAGCCTCGCAACACAGGATAACCTCAATATAGGCCTCATAGTGAGAAAATGCCCTAAGAGCCACCTCTATCATAAGGATCATCTTAACGAGTCTTCCAGCCATCCAGGTCTTATAGGTAGTGCCCACACCAGCCATAAGACAGTCCCCTGGCACAAAACGCAGTACCCTTTAGACATTGTCCTCTTCCTTAGGTCTGCTACCTAGAACATGTCCAAAAGCAGATGTTGAAGAGCTAGTTACACGTCTAACTCCTCATTCCATAAGAGGATCTTTGACTTCATCAATTAAGGAGTCAGTATAGATATGTAAGTGCCATCGACCCTCAATCAAAGTAGCGGATGAGCCCTGAATCCTCAATCATTGACAACAAGCAAATGTCAACCATGGTTTATGAAAAGCATCCTCGATAAACTATATAAAAGGAAGCATCGAGCCACTTGATCAATCATTTCATATGGACTATGATTAGTAGTAATAGGGAGTAGTAGCCTTTAAGCTAGATCGCTCGAAGGAGAGACTCCCTTTTGTCTAAAGGATGTAGCTAAAGAGATGACGTGCATAGGTTCTCTAAAACACTGAGTAGTACACATTGTAGAGAGTGGAATCCCAGAGAAGCAGATTCCTATTAAGTGAAGTCCTTAGGTGTGATGGCCACCTCCCTAATCTGTGATAGGTGGAATGTATGGGTAGTATCCATCCCTCTTTCAACTAGCACCTACATCATAGTGGAATCACCCTACAGGGCTCTGTTTGAGAGCATCCAAAGGAACAACAGGAGGCTGATCTCCTATAAACAAGCAACGACATGAGGCAATCACTCCCTAAACCAAACTTTAGTCGGAGTAATAGATCTGCCTCCTTTACTGAAGGAGACATCACCATGCAAACAATGAAAGGAAAAATTCAATTTTTGTAGAAACCAAAATAAATAATAAGAGAGAGGGATTAAAATAAGCAAGAAAAGATGGCACCAAAACCATAAGAGATTTTACTGGTAGTCATGAAAATCAAGAAATCATATTTATCAAGCCAACAAATATTTATAAAATATAAGGAAAATGAAGAAAAGCATCAAATAATCGACTACGACTATGGCAAGGGTAATTTGTGAAATTTCATGAAAAAATATAAAAATTAATTTTTTGTGAAAAATTTCACAAGGAATCCATATTTGATTCAACAATTGGGCATAAAAGGTCCACAAAGTTAGCACAATTTAGTTTAGGCTTGGAGAAAAATTTGCAGAATAATAAACTAGAATAATAGATAAATTATTCAAAGTCATATGTATGTATTTAGAATTTTGATCACTATCCTGATTTGAGGTAGAAAATTAATTAGTAGGTAGCAAAATGAAAGATCTTAAAATTTAAAGGGTATGTGTCCTATGATTAGTTCTAAATATTTTTAGAGCTGACCTAATGTTCACATGAAAAAGGTAATTCTAGGACAATGCTTAAAATCTAAAGTGGTGAAAGCAAAAAAATAAATAAAAACTTGAAGAACAAAGAAGTGGGACCTACCATGCGAGAAACCGCTATAGCTAGGTGGTAATATAAGTTGTAGACTATCAAAGCATCGTAACATGCCTCGAAGCCCTTCAACATGATTTATGACATCGCTCATGCCAAAGGTGAAATCGAGGGAAAGCTTTAGTATCCTTCAATTGCCCTAGAGCATTGTTCACAAAAGCCTCAGCCTCAAGGAAGTCGACGACAACGTCAAACATAGGGTCTTCAAATTCTACCATCAAAAACTTTATGAAGTAAAGAAAACACTAAAAAGCCTAAATCTAGAGAGAATTTATAGCAAGAGAAAGATGTGAGAAGTAAAAAAAGTGAACAAATGAGCTTTAGGGCCAATTGTAGCCCTTATATAAGGGTTACTCTATATAAACACGACTAATGCCCCTTCACTATTAGGTTTAATTTATTCATAGATATTTGATGACTTTTAAGCTTGATTTGATATGAATCTATGTTTAAAGAAGTTATTTTAGATAATTTGGTGTTATTTCCTGTATGGATGTTCTATAAGTGTTTTTAGCAAGTTTAGAGTGAATTAAGATTGAAACAGGCAAAGTTGGCAATATCAGGGACGAATTTGGATATTTAGACGCATGAAGGAGAGATGTATGCTGCCATGTCTATGAGTAAAGTTATTAACTGTGACTTCCTTGGGGCCTAATGAGAGTCACGACCATGATTCAAGTCGTGACCTGTGATTTGGACATGCCAGATCTTACAATTTATCTTATTCTTTAGGTCTTTTAAATGAGTATTTAAAGCCAACACTTAGGGTTTTCTATAGAGAAGTAATGGAGAGAAAAAAAGGGCATTTTTTTAGAGAAGAAAATAAGGAGAAACAAGTTTAAACATAAGATCAAGTGTAAGAGTTCAAGAGACCATTGGATCAAGAAAGAAGAAGAAGAGAAGATCTATCATGAAAATTGGGAGATATCATCTTTCCTTGTTTTTAATCTTATTTCTTTTGTTAAAGGTGCTATTGCTTTTGGATTTGCCTTGTGTTGTTAATATGTTAGGCTAGATCTTTGGTCTAGCACCTTAATGTAGCCATTGATAACGAATGACTTATTTATGATTTCAATAAATAAGTTGAGATTTTGTTCTTTTGTAAATGAATGATTCTTGAGTCCAATGCTTGTGATTGCTTACACCAGTTATATGATTTGTGTTTTATTTATAGATCGAAAGATTATAAAGTGGAATATACTTAGAATCACTCCCATTAGGTTAATTAACGAGTAGAAGAGATACCCATTTAACCTATTACTATCACGTAATGGATTGCTATTACTAATGAGGTAATGCATTTTTATTTCACATTGAAAGATGGATTTGGAGGAATTGTTACATATTAAATGACTATTATAGAGAAACTTAATTACTGGAGAGACAATCGATAGTTGCAACTCTTAATCCAATATAACATTGAATAAATAATGATTTCGTGACTTTCCATTGGTGATAAAGTGTCCTAGTTGTTTTATCATAAGGCTTTCTTTTTTAATTGCTTTTATCTTTTTGCCATTGAATTTTTAGTTTAATATATTTCCATTGAATTGATAGTTTAGAAAATATCTAAAATATTTATTTTTCAAATAAAAATAGAATCAACATATTCCAATAGTTATAGCCCATATCTTTGTAGGATGATATCCACACACACTTGTTCATTATATTACTTTAATCACCGTCCTCTTGAGGTTTTTTTGTAAGGTAAGTTAAAAGACTAGTTTAAAAGAGAAAATACAATAAGTGAACATAGATTTATTGATTGATTTTGCTTTAAACCACTTTTTGAAATTTGATTCAATGAAATTGGCGATGTTGTCTGGAACACGATGCTATAATATTTGAAGCATTTATTCAATTCTTAATCGAGAATTTTTCTTTTTATTTACATTTTATTTGTTATTATTTTTTTTCTTATACATAAATAGAACTTCATGAGATGGATGCGCTCAAGGCATTACAAGCTCAAGTATCTATCCTTAACAAGCAAATAAATTTCATGACTTAGTGATTTCCTCTTTTTTCTTGCAGGTGGTATGCAAATTGTGTAGAGAGATTGGCCACCAAAGTATAGCTTGTCTAATAGGGAATCCTTTCACATAAGAACATGTAAGTTATATGAAGAATTTTGATCACCAACCCAATACTACAATCTTGGTTGGCAATACCATCTTAAATTTTATTGGTCTAACAACAATTATTTGAACCTTTTAAGCTTTCCCTATTTTTCATCAATCACCAATCTTCCAACGCTAAGAGGAAAAGTCTAACCTAAAAAGCCTATTAGAATAATACATCACCAAAATTGATGATAGGTTAAAATAGTAAGATGAGATGCAAAAAATATCATATGCAAATATAGAAAGCTATACCTCAGCCTCCTTCCATAACCTTGAGAATTAGATGGGACTGATTTAATCTTTAGATCTTATGTAACCTTACCTAACATCTTTAAGCCCACTTTTATAAAGCAAGGAAAGGAAATTACATTCTAGAGTAGCAAGAAGATAGATTCAAAGATAGAAGAGGAAGAGGATAAAGAGAATATTGAAGATGAAGAGGTCATTGAGGAAGGTAACTGAAAGGAAATTAATAAGACACCGTAATAAGCAACTTGTGAAGGAAGAGAAATGCTGGAGTATTAACGAAAAAGAAAACTATGTGCATGAAGATTGTTAATAAAAGGGTGGTAATTTTGAGCTTGAGAAGACTAAACTAGTAAGAGATTATGAGGCTTTTATTATCAATAAATGTAAGGTGAGTAATCCAATCTATTTTGAAATTCATGATACAAACCCATTCTCTCTCCCCCTTATTACTTGATTGGACTATGATGAGGTTACAAATATTTTTCCTTATATTTTGCATTCTTATCAATTAAAGCTAGAGCCATTACCTTTTCTTTATGATCATGCATATTTTGGAGAGCAAAATGCCTTTTGTATTCTAATCTTTGATGAATTAAACCAAGAATAAGAAAAAAGTTCAAGAAAAAGAAAGAATTTATGGATTGGGTTATCATTGATTTAAATGGCTTTAGTCCAACCCATTGCTTGCATCTAATATTAATGAAGGACAATCACAAACCAAGGTAAAACTTTTGTGAAGCTAACTCAAAAGGTCAAGCTATAGGACCTTAAAATAATGCACTTAGGAGGCAACCCAAGTTTTATCTTTTCTTTGTAAATTTTAGAACTTTTACTTGTTTTATTAGTTTTTATTTTAACTATTGAATAAAGTTTTCCATTTTGATTAGGTTTGTAATGGAGAAGATGAGAAGAAAATAAGAATGACTAAAGTAATTCACTTGGTCAATTATGTTTAATTGGATTTTTTTTTGCATTTTCTTATTTATTTTAGTTAGTTTTTATTTTTTTTCTTTTATCTTGAATTGGATACTTGATCTTTCTTGTTTTCTCATATGTTTAAGAGAAAGTAGACTAAAAGAATAAAGAGGATTTAGATACAATCAACCTTCCACCAAGATGTGAGTGGTGTGTTGTTTTATACAACACCTCTTTTATATTTTGTGTTTTAAAATGCATGTCATTGAGGACAATGCCATATTTAAGTGTAGGGGAGTTAGGGGAGGGTAAAATTGTGAACTCATTCTTAGACCTATATGATGCTTGCTCTTATGTACAATGCAAAAATGGATCAAAATTTTTTGTGATATTTGTAAAAGATATATAGCTTAGTTAAGCTTTATTCAGTAATCACTGAGTTACAATGAAAAGAGATCCCATTCTAAAGATAAATTTAAGATAAATGAATTTTGAGTTAGTTGCTAATTTGTAGAGTATAACTTATGAGTTTAGGATAGTTGGAATGCAATGAAATTATATTTTTCATGTATGTGGAAACAAGCAATCTGGCTAAGCTATGAATAGATATGATTATATGAGCTTAAATGGGAAAAGAATTGATATTGTGCTTTGTTAATTAGTAATGATGAAGTGGTTTAGGAGATATGATTTAAGAATGATCAAATTTAGTTCAAAAGAAAGAGAAATAATTATTTTGCTATTTTTGGGATGCTTAGTAATTGGGGATCTTCATGACCAATGTTGATTTTCACGTAAAACGACAAATTAAAAACAAGACTATGCAAAACATTTCGAATGAAGTTATATGAGAGTAACCAAGTGCATTCATCACCAATGTTTGTATTCACATAAAAAGACATATTAACTCTTCAAAAATAATACAAAATAATTACAAAAGTGTGTTAAAAGGAAATATTTGTCCTAATAATCTCATGCACTTAAAGCTACTCTTCTTATTATTAATTAATAAAGGCAATGATGATCCAACATATTTTGTATCATAATTTTCCTTATTGATGGTCTAGTTAGAGGATTATTGATATATATATATATATATATATATATATATATATATATATATATATATATATATATATATATATATATATATATAATATTTTTTTTTCTAATTTTCAATGAATAAGTTTGCTTGTCAAGGTAGTAATCTTGCATAAGTTCATTTACTTAAATAAATTATTATTTAGTATATCTTTTGTAATAGTACTTTAGTGATTATCATTGCAAGCATGATAAGGATATATATGTTTCGTAAAAGTTATGAAAAATTGTGGCTATTTCTTGTTTATTACTTGAGGAAAAGTAATGGTTCAAGTGTGGGAGAATTTGTTAGCCTTAATTTGTTCATAGATATTTAATGAGTTTTAGGCTTGATTAGATGTTAATTTTTGTTTATATTAAGTTATTTTGGATGATCTAGTATTATTTCACATATTTGAATGTTTTATAGGTGTTTTAACAAGTTTAGAGAGAATCAGGACTAAAATAGGCAAGCTGGCAATGTTGGGGACCAAGTTAGATATTTGGATGCATGAAGCAAAGATGTATGTTGTCATGCCCATGATTAAAGTCATAGGTTGTGACTTCCTCAGGGCCTGATGAGAGTCATGACTATGACTGGATTCGTTAATTCTTACTTTTTAGCCAATTCTTTAGGTCATTTAAGGGAGAGCAAAAAGAGTTTTAGAGAAGAAAATAAAGAGAAACAAGCTTGAACAAAAGATCAAGTTCAAGAGTTCAAGAGATCATTGGATAAAAAAAGAAGAAGAAGAGAAGATCTATCATGACAATTGGGAGATTTCATCTTTCTTTCTCTTTATTCTTATTTCTCTTATTAAAGATGATATTTTTTCTTTTAGATTTGCCTTGTGTTGTTAGTATGTTAGGCCATAACTTTGATCTATGATGTTGATGTAGCCATAAAAGAGGATTGATTGATTTATGATTTCAATGTTATTTTTGAATTTTGTTCTTTTATAAGTCAATGATTTTTTAGCTTAATACTTATGATTGCTAGCCCACTAATTATATTATTTGTGTTTCATTTACATATCGAGGATTATAAATTGAAATATGCCTAGAAGCACTCCTCTTAAGTTAATTGAAGAGTAGAGATACCCATTTCACCTTTTGCTATCACTTAAAGGATTGCTAGAACTAATGAAGTAATGCATTTCTATTTCACATCGAGAGATGGATATGGAGGAATAGTTACATAATAAGTGACTACTCAAGGGAGAGCCTTAATTACTAGAGAGACAATCAATAGTTGCAACTTTTAATCTAGCATAAAATTAAATGGTTAATAATTTCATGACTTTCCATTGGCAAGGTCAAGTGTCTTATATATTTTATCATAAGATTGTATTTCTTAATTACTTTTGCCTTTTTGCTATTAAATTATTAATTTAGTTTATTTCCATTAAAATGATAGTTTAGATAATATCTTAAGTATTTTTTTTAAATAAATAAAATCATCATATTTCAATATTTATAGTCTGTGTCTCTATAGGATGAGATCTATACACACTTATGCATTATATTGCTTTGATCACCATCCTCTTGCAATTATTTTGCAAGGTGAATTTAAAGAGTAGTTTGAAGGATGAAAGATGATAAGTGAGCTTAGATTTATTGATTGATTTAGCTTTAAACCTCTTTGTGAAATTTGATTTAAAGATCGATATAATGCAATTTGTTATTGCTTCATTTTTACGTAATGCGCTCCTTCAAGTTAGTTGTACAGATAAGCCATATGTTTGTATAGACCACTAAAGAGTGGCAGAAGAGAAAAACGAAAGGAAAGAATGCTCTGAGGGATAATAAAGCGACCTCTAAAATGAAATCCACATTTCAAAAGTTGTCCCCAACTAAAGTCACATACCCAACATAATTGAATCCAAAACAACTATTCTAACATGAGTGCATCTCCAAGATAACCAAAAGGGTTGTAATGACATAAATTCATCTCCAACATGTCAGAAGAGCAATTATGACTCCCCATAATGCTAGAAGGCCATTGATGACATAAAATCACCTCAAGGAAGACTCCTAAACCAGACTTCTCAATCAGAAAAGCTGAGACACTTCAAATAGATTCAAGAATATTAGTAGGTATAAGAAGACTATTGTAGACATACAAATAACCCTTGATGCCTACTAAAGAGCTACCAAAACAAACTTAATACCCACTAGAAAGATGCTAAAATCCTTAATACTTGCTAAAAAGTTGATAGAAAGGCTAATACCCTCTAGAAAAGCTATTGGAAGCATATAAAACACATTAGAACTTTTTAGAAAACTACCAAATTAAACTTAGTATCGATTAGAAAGTTGCTAAGTCCCTTAGGGTATGCTAGAAAGCTTTAAGAGGGCTAGTACCTACTAGAAAGCTACAGGAAGCATACATAACACATTAATGATACCTACTCGATAGTTACCAAAATAAACTTTAGTACATTTGCAAGGAGCTGCTAAAGAATTATATCCTTTGGTATCCTTTCTAATGTTTAGATTTATATATTGATTTATTAAGTCTTATTCAAATGGTCATTTCTCAAATGTCATTTTCCAAGCCCCACAAAGTAGGGGAAAATTATGAGCATCGGATTTTGGGCTTCAAGATGTAAGCTCGATGATGAAAACTATTAAAATTATTCTTTATAATGTAAAGGAAAGTTATAAAAGTAGGTGAATAAAAGGCTTTGAAAAGCCTTGGATCAAGCCCCTAACCATGCCAAAGCCCACTAAGGCTTAACATCTAATTCTACAAGCCATTGTTTAAATAATTGTACAACCATGGATAAAACGCTAGCTAGCAAAACATTTTAGAACTTTGCCCTTATAAAACTTAGTTGCACAAACCACTATGTAACACTAATTTTAGAATATTTTTAGCTCTTATCTATTATAAGTTCGAGAATATAATGAAACCAGGGTTATTTTAGCTCTGGTGCATTCTTGCATCATCTATAAATACCCTCTCATTTGAGAAGGAGAGGCTTGAAACCCTAGAATTATCTACCAAAATCTTCATTCAAACACCTCAAACTTGCATAAATCAATCCCAAACACATTGACTAAAAGATTTAAGGTAGAATTAAGGCATCTACTACTTAAAGTTGTTAATTCCCATTACATTTTTTAGGATGATTTTAAATTTAAGTGCCTCTAAGGGCAAGAACAACATCCAAAACTATCCTAAAATCCCTCTCCCTCTTTTTATCTTCTTCTTTTCTTTTCCTCATTTTGGATAACCTCATTTTCTTTTCCTCATTTCCTTACTTATTCATCTATACCACCCTTTTCAATTGATGACAATTTGTGAAAATCCTGTTATTCTCCATCTAAGTTCTTCTCTTTTATATAATTTCTTAAGGTACCTTAGGAGCTCAAATAGTAGAATATAGGGTAGACCTCATAGTCTATAACCCATATTCTATCAAACATTAATGATACGAATGAGGTGAAATTAGCTTCTGACCCATTTGATAAACATAAGTCCTAAGTATAATTCAAAGATCAAGAAGAAGATAAATCCTTAAATCTAACCTAGATCTCTAGAAAACTTATTTCTAGCAACTTGGAATATATGATTTAAGTTATGTTAATCTCAATCCTAAATTAACCAAGTAATTCATAACCTAGATTAAACTAGTTTTGTGCAATTATTAATCTCACTTAACAATCTCACCAAGTCCACTTAAGAACTCGAGAAGAGAATCAATCTCATAAAGTTTAAGCCAAACTCATGTGTTCTTCTACTAGTAACCATATAGGGGATTAAATACCCTTCATAAATGTTAAGAAAACCCTAAAAAACCCTATCTAATTCAGCCTTACATGTTCTGGCCGAATTTACAACTACTAAACCTATTAGGAGAACTAATATCACTCCCACATAAAGACTCAAAGCAAATAATCCTATTGGTTGCCATGTTTGGCAAGGTTCCTTGCACAAATAAATAACTAACTAAAGAATTCTAACTAAAAGCAACATGTTATTCAACCAATGAGGAGAATTCCTTATGACAATAGGAAGACAATGCCAATTAATGTCAACTAAGCAAATATGGCAAGGATCTTTAACATTTGGGCTTGTCTTCACATTTTAGGCTCAATTCCACGCTATGGACAAATGGTGTTGGGCTTTGGTCCTCTCCATCAACTGGGCTCCATTAGATTAAATTAAGCATTTCATTTGAAGAGTCCAAGCTCCCATCTTCATGCATTTGGGCTTCAAGCAATCCTTGGTTTGTTTGGGCCAATTCTTTCCATATCTTTCCTTTTATAAAAGCTCTAACTGCATCTTTAAACTTCTTTAGCCTTCCTTTTATAGTTAGGCCTTGAAGTTATAATGGATCCTTATTAGACTTGCCTTAGCTGAATGTGTCAATTAAGCTAAGATCAAGGTTTTAGTATTATTTCCTTAGTTTAATGCTTTTGGTTTTTATTCCTTTATGCACTATTTTCTTTATCTTCTTTTAAGTATTATATTTTAGGAGTTTTGGTAATGATTAAGCAAGGAATTATAACTCTTTATGACCTTACAGGCTTGTTCTATCTTTATAGTACATGTTTTATTTGTTTATTTCCTTTGTTTTTACCACAAGGAGGGATTGCAAGCTCCCTAGCTTATATACTCTTCTTCTTTTTTAGGTGGTTATATGACTATAGTTAGAAAGAAAGATCAATTCTTGATGACCCTTTGTTATGCTATGTCTCATGCTTACCATCCAACACACATCTTTGGCCTCATGATTTTTTTCCTTTTCATTAACATTCAAGCTTCCAAAACTACCCAATGGTGTTCGTGGATGCTTAGCTCCTTAGGAGCAATGTGGAGGAGGGTTCAATAACCCTAGGATCTTACTTGTTAGGACTTTGCCTTAGGCCTTAAAATTCCTCTAAAATGCATTTGCATTTCATATTTTTATTTCCTTTCTTCATGATTCATGTGTTATGCTTTATTTGTTATTATTATTGCTATTGTGTGATTCATGTGATGTTGGGATGTTGTGGATTTTGGCTTAGACTTTGGTTAGGTTCCTTTGATTGGGAGATTTAGGTGAGATTTTGCTTGAAGCACATTTTATTATGTCTTTTATATATTTGCCTTATTTTTATGAGGATCACTAACTTATGTGTCATTGTGTATAGGTGACCATGAGGGTGCATGCTTAGCTTTAACATGCATGCTTGAGATTTTACTATGCATGACCTCCCTTTTTGATGTTGGATGTACCCCCTCCCCTTAAGTGTGGTTTTATTACTTTGATGAATAATTTTGATGATGCTTGATTAGAAGCTATAGAAACATGCTTAAAGGTGTTAATTGGAATAGTTAAGAATGATAAAATAGTAAAAAATGAAGTAAAGATGCTCTAAGGTCAAATCCCTAAATCTAAGCGATTTGGGGGTACCTAACCTCTTCTCCAAACCGTACCTAATTTTTGAACCCGATCTTTGATGGGGTGAAGATAAATTGGGCCTTTTAAATGACTTAAATAGGTTTAGATTTCATCTTTTCCTAGATTCTTATCCTAACCAAAGTTGAATGATGAGTCCACACTCCACATTGGGATGATACTAATGTATTGTCCCATCTTGGTCTCCCATCATCCACAAATTGAAAAAGGGCTTCAATCTTGTGTGAGGCCTAAAAGATCTTCGATTGATCCAAACGCAAGCCATAATTAGGGGTTATTACCAATGTATGACTCCCATCCTCTCAATCCTTATTGATTTATAAAAATATGGAGTCGCAAACAAGATTCCACTTGTTTGAGCGCAACCTCAAAAATTGATGGCACTCATAGTACCATTAAGAGGTATAAGTCCCACATAGTTGTTAAAGGGTACACATAATAGGAAGGAATTGATTACAATGAAATTTTTTCACTTATCTTTGATTTACCTTAATTTGCTTAGTTATATCTATTATTGTTATCTTAGACATTGAATTACATCAAACAGATGTAAATAATGCCTTTCTTATTAAAGAATTGGATGAAGACATCTATATGGAACAACTAATAAGTTTCATTAAAAAAGGTCATAATAAGGTTTGGACTTCTAAAGAGTCTTAAACATTTAAAGATTACTTTTCTTAATAGAGAATTGGATGAAGAGATCCATATGGAACAACCAATATGTTTCATTAAAGAAGGTCATGAATACAAGTTTTTTTTTTTTTTTTTTATAACTTTTGAAGTGTATTTATGGTCTCAAATAGTTTTTGAGGCAATGGTATATTACTTTCATAATGTAATCATATTGAATGATTTCACTATGATTGAAAAGGATCATTATGTATATTCCAAAAGGACTAAGGATAAATTTATGATTTTGTCATGGTATGTTGGTAACATTCTTATAATTGGTAACAACAAGGGATATGCTAATAATAGTAAAGCATGGTTGTCATCTAACTTTGAAATTAAGGATATGGGTAAATCAACATAATGGATGATGTGGTCTAGCAAGACATTCCTATAGAAGAAAACTATGGTAAAGTTAAGAGAATCATGAGAAGAGGAAGATCGTTAGAGTATAATATTAATTTGCATTCATTAGTTGATTAATTAGTAATTTATCTATGTGATGAAATATAATTGGAAATACAAATTAGCATCATAATTAAGATCATGAAACTTGGTAAATGTGATAAGATGTTCTAAAGTTATGCATGTTATAATCTCTTTGAAACTTATTCAGTAGAGAAGCTATATATTCTTAACAATTGTATACTAAGCTCTCAAAGTATACTTGTTGCATGACCTATTTTCCAAGTATGAATTGTTATAAAACATATAGAACATGTCTTCTTAAGTTTGTTATAGATTCTATTATGTGCGAGTTAAAGATATTGAAAATTTTAGGTTTGGGTCCACTCTTAACATGAGCCTAACCCATATATTTTATGTTAACTATCTTTAGGAGTTACAATAACAACACTAATTTGTAAAAAATGAAAAAATAGAAAAGAAGCAAGCATGTGTGTGCATGAGTTTTTAAATCCTAGACAAAATAAAAAAAAGGTAAAATAATAATTCTCTCCAGTTTAATAAAAGATTATTGATTATGGAAGATATGAGATCTTTCATTAATGATTTTTTTAGACTAGTAATTCAAACCATCATCAATCTAATTTGCTTTTGCTAAGGGATAAACCTGTAAGCAATGATCTCCTCTTTAGATAGTTATCTAACAATGTTTTTAAAGAAAATAAATGTGACAGTTTATTCAAAATAAATATCAAAATTACTAGTGATTTATTAACTTGCATATTTGTCTATAATATTCTAATTTCTTAGTTCAATTTTACTAGATATTTTTAAATATAATAATATGTTAATATGTTAATTTCATAATAAATAGTGATAGTAGAAGTAAAAACATTCCATCTAAGAATTTAATGGTTAAAAATCAATAACATTAAAGGATTCAATATATTGTCAAATCTTTCACCTTTTAAAAAATTGTTATTTGAATTTTGAAAATTTAGAAGTCTATATCTTTTAACTTCTTACTTTACTTACTCAAACACTCTATTTTCTTTTTTTTTTTTCTTTTACATCGGTCTCTCTCACTATTTCTCATTTGTCTTTCAACAATTTTTGGTTTTATTAAATAAAATATTTCTCCCCAAGAAAAGAAAGTTGAAATATACCAAACTTTTATGTTAAGAAATTTTATTGTGCGAGATCAATAAGGCTATAGCTCTCTCACATTGGATACATTAGGAGGAGGATTCATCACCCATGAGCCTAGTACCTTCAAGTATATCGAATGAGGGATCACAATAATCACCCCTTAAGCTTATAGGAGCCATCAACATCAACAACCCTTTCAAACGCTAGGCGCGTATAGGAGCCAATAGTACCTTGGAATAGGGCACCCTACTTGTTTGCATTTTCTTTAAAGGAGAGCTAGAACCTTCAAAAAACATGATACCCCCATTATAAGTACCAATTGTTATCTCATCTCCCTCTAATATAACTATCTCCATTTGTAAATATTTATGTATTCCCTTTTCCCCACTTTATATAAGATTCCCATGTAAATGTCCCATCCTCTTGGTACGAGGGCTTTTTCATATTATATGTATGCACTTCTAAAATTAAAGACATTCCTATTTTGTGTTAGGTTCTTTTGTATATGTTCTTTCGAGATTTTGACATTCTCTACCTCTTATTGGTAAAAATGAGACTGCACCTAAGAAAGAGCCAAAAAACCTCGTGTGTGGGAGGAATAAGGTTAGAAGGATCTTATACAAAATAACATGTGCACATCATGCATACATGCATCAATTACTTGCTCATTCATCATACTGATAACCTTTGTATTGCAACCATTATAGTTCTATCCAAACCTTCGTGAAAGAGAATAGGCAATTGAGTTACTAGGAAAAGTAACACACCAAGCTTAAGTAAAAAAGCTGGTCCAATTATGAAACGAAAGATACCACCTAAAGTTTTGGAAAGGCTAATGGTTGACTTTAATTATAAGATGAAAGAGAGGATTGCTGAAGAAGTGAACAAACAAGTTAATGAGATCCTCAACAAAAGAGATACAACTACTAGTACATTTAAGAAAGGGAAAACACCCATGGAAGCCCCTAACTTGTAGTGATCGTTGATGTGTTATTTGGAATAAAGAAATATCACGAGACCAAAATTGCTAAGGACATAAGTAGTGCCACAAATATCCCCAACAAGGCTATAAAAGTCAAGAAAGAGAGTACTTGATTTGATGACTTAACTAAACAACTGGAGAAAATACAAAAAGCTTTAGGTGCTTAAGGTGTAGAGAAGGGAACAAACATTGAAGAATTGCTTGCTCATAATCATGAGAAAATAACAATTAATTTCTACATGCCTGAGCTATTGAAGTTCATAGGAACTCAAAATGCAAAGAACTATGTTTGTTCATATGTGTTAGTCATGAAAGCAACTAATGTACCAACTGATACAATGTTGGAGCTCTTCAAGTTGTCATTTAAAGGGTATACTAAGACATGGTACTTCAACTAGCAAAAAACTGTCAAGAAAGACTAGAAAGATATGACAAAAGCTTTTGAAAGGCATTACACTTGCAATTCAAATTTAGAAGTCACGTTGCAAGACTTGAAATCTTTGAAGTAGAAGACTGGTGAGAGCTTTAATGATTATATTACGAGATAGAAGAAGATGACTTCAGAAGCAACCATAAGGCCTACTAAGAAAAAACAAATTAGATTGATTGTGAAAGCATCTTTACCAGGTATTGGCATTAAAATCAAAGTGGTTAGGAACTTTATGGACCTTTAAGAAGAAGGATGGCAAGCTATGGAGTTGGAATCCTAATTAAAAAGATGGTATGGGGGAAGAAGAAGCACCGCATCTTAGCCCCAAGTAGAAAGGAATAAAATAGTGAAAGTTAATGTAGTAATAGCCCCTAAATAGTCTATAAATTTAAGAATGCCTCTGTCTAATGCATTTAAAAGGTTACAAAAGAAGGGAGTGATAAAGCCTTTAGCACCGAGACCACCTCCTAGTTTGCTACCTAAGGGATATGACACCAATGCTTATTGAGCTTTTCATCAAAGAGCAGGTCACAACAGTGATGACTAGTATAGATTGAGGCATAAGATTCAGGATCTTATCAATAACAAAATGATTCTTCTACCAAATTCTGAGAGACCTAGAATTCAATGAAACCCTTTCCTAAATTATCATAATGTTCCGCCCTCGAACCAAGGGACATTAATGATAAATTATAGAATTCCTGAGGAGATTATCATCACCACTATTTAGGAGGTTACAAAGAAGACTCTAGTTGTTCACACTATTAACCCTTAGGATAGTTCAGATGAGGAGTCATAAGAGGTGCAACGAAGGGAATGATTCAAGTATCAGAAGAGAGTGATGGAGAGAAAAAGGCTGAGCAAGTGAGCCATGTGACTTGCAGTGAAAAGTATTACCCTAACAGAGAAGCTCTTAAGGAACCAAGGGTGGAGAAAAAGGCAAACAAACTTATTGCAAAAAAGGAAAAAGGAAGACAACCCTATAGTGAAGCAATTAAAGAAGATGAATGATTCAAACATCAGAGGAGAGTGATGCGGATAAAAAGGTTGAGTAAGTGAGCCATGTAATTCGCAGCGGAAAGTATTACCCTAACAGAAAAGCTCTAAGGAACTAAGGGGGGAGAAAAGGACAAACGAACCTATTACAAAAGAGAAAGAAGAAGAAAACCCTATAGTGAAGCAATTGAAGAAGATGCCTATGGGAGTTGCTTACCACTTCTCATAAGCATAAGAAGGTTATATATTGGAGGTTTTGTCCACCTTGATTATTTCCAATGAAGCTACTCTAAAGGATGTTCATGCATTAGCGACTCATAAGGGGAAAATTAACTTTCAAATAAGGATTTGCCCCTAGAAAGAAGAGAACATAATTTGGCCCTATTTATCTGAGTTCAGGTGAAGGGAAGAATACACCCTGTATAATGGTAGATAATGGTTTTGGGATTAATATCTATCCTACAACGTTATTACATAAGTTTGGGTTATCTGAGAAAGACTTGGAGGCTTTTGATAGTAGCAGGAAGCCAACTGTAGGTGTATTCAATACTGTGGTGAAGATAGGTACAGTTGAAGCTATGATGGAGTTCACAATCTTAGAAATTCTTATTATTTCTCACTTTTTCTAGAGAGACCATGCTATTAGCCTCTTAGTGGTGTGTCCTCCACCATTCATCAGAAGTTTAAGATTCCTTACAAGGGTGAAATTATGACCATTTATACAAAAGTTGAAAAAATTATGTTAGCTCTAAGTGTGGCAATTCCACATCTCCAAGGGTTTCAAGTTGTTAGAGTTTATGACCAAACATCTGAGAGTGATGGGAATTATGAAGAATATGAACTTTCTGCAAAGACACATGCTAAGAAAGAATTCTATAAGCATGTTAGAGTTTCTAAAGATTCCTACATAAACCACTAGGAAAGGATTGAGGTACCATGGTGAAGGATCAAAACAAGAAGTGAGAAACTTCTATGGGCCATTATTGGATTTCTTTGTGAAAGAAGGCAAAGTCATTGGAAAAATGGATTAAGGAACTACTTAGAGTGAGAAGTCATTGGGCAATGATATGGACGAACTTGAGCAGTCCTTCTTCTAGTTGTATATTAGGCTATCAGAATCATTAAGACTTATTAGAAGAGGGAAATGGTAAGAAGAAGAAAAAGGAAAAGGGTAAGTAAGCCACCACAGGTTAGAATAAGCAAAAGCTAGGGCAATCTGTATTCTTGTATAGGACTTAAACCACATGGTCATGGAAGGACAAAAAGAAAGTCTATTGTGTAAGTTGAATAGTATCTGATGGAATAGGAGTTGTAGGCCATAAAAGGAGACTATGTAAAGGGAGAGCCTAACTTCTTAAAATAAAACATACCCTATGTCAATCTAAAATGGGAGTACACTGGGCCGTGCAAGTTCACTGAAGTCATTTACATTGGGATAAAATTAGAGGGTATTAAGAGCATGATTGTGAATTCCATTGAGAAAGTGGCTAGTAACAAAATACAAGGTCATACAGTGGGGACTAAGCCAACTATGGTGAAAAGTGTAACCTTTTGAGGGGATTTTTAAAGGTTGAATTGACAGATGATCATATGAAACAAGATTTTGAAGAAGTTGTTGAGGCTGTCATAAGGACAGAGGATGGAACAGAGAATGAGAATAAAATAGGTGTTACACTAGATAGTGATATATGCATTTTGGCCAATGAGGGGAAGAATGAAGAGAAAAAAACAAAAGAGAAAGCCTTACTGCTTTAATCGAGGAAGCTATCTTTCTAAATGCTAAAGATGTTTTTGTTTCCAGTCTATTTAAGGATGATGATATATTTCTTTCTAAGTTTAATGCAATGAATGAGAAGTTTGGTTCCTTATGAGATGTGTTTCCTGATGGTAGTGTGGATAACATGCATCATTTCATAAGCATATTTTACGGGAACATTCAAAATTTCTATATATACCACTGTATTTAACCTTGGCACCTTGGCCCATACAAAAATCCAAAAATCTTGCTCATTGCTAGTGGTGTCATGTAAGAAGAGCGAAGGAAGTTTGAGTAGTTACTTAGGAAATATTAGAGATTCTTCACTTGGACATATAAATACATGTTGAGGCTCAATAGACAGATTATGGAACATAGGATCTCGACCTACCCACATATGAAGCTAGAAAAACAAAAATTGCGATAGATGAAACCTGAGTGAGCCCTGCTAGTTAAAGAATAAGTGGCTAAGCAATTGAATGCCAAGTTCCTAGATATGGTGGATTACCTTAAATGGTTGGCCAATATATTGCCAGTATTGAAAAAAAATGGAAAGGTGAGAATGTGTGTCAACTATAGGGATCTAAACAAAGCCTACTTGAAGAACGAATTTCCTTTACCACTCATAAGTGTACTAGCTTATATCGTTGAAATTTCTATCATGTATTCCTTTATGGATGGATTCTCTGGGTATAACTAGATTCTCATGGCCATCATGGATAAGATGAAGACAACTTTTATCATAGAATATGGGACGTATTGCTACAAGGTAATATTGTTTAAGTTAAAGAATGTAGGAGTAAACTATTAGCAAATGACAACTACCCTATTACATGACTTGATCCACAAAGAGGTGGAGGTGTATGTGGGTGATATGATGGTGAAATTGGAGACTAGGGAGGGTATTTTGAAGATTTGAAAAATTTTCTAAAGAGAGTTAATGAATACAATTTAAGACTAAATCCTAAGAAGTACGTATTTGGGCCATCCTTGATAAGCTTTTGGGACATATAGTCGGTGAGAAGGAAATTAAAGTGGATCCAAATAAGATAAAGGCTATTCAAGAAATGCTTACACTTAAGATAGAGAAAAAGGTACAGGGTTTCTTAGGTCATTTATAGTATATCAACCGGTTAATAGTAAGATGGACATTTGTGAATTGACTTTCAAGTTGTTAAGGAAGGATCAACCGATGGAATGGAATGAGTAGTGTTAAGAGGCCTTTGAAAAGATAAAGGAGTATCTAACTAACCCACCAATGTTGAAACCACAAGTCCCAAAAGGCCTTTAACTTTATATTTGACAATGGAGGATAGTTCTATAAGTGCAATGTTGGTTCAAGAAGATAGAGCATGGAGCAAGCACACAGTATATTAGCTCAACAATAAGTTGTTGTATTATAAATAGAAGTACAATAAGGTGGAGAAGACCTATATAATGCCAGTCTAGGTAATAAAGAAGCTAAGGCATTATTTTTAATCATACTCGATGGAAGTTATCTTGCGGCTAGATATAGTTAGATATCTCTATAACGCCCTCTCTCCAACAGGAAGATTGGCAAATTGACTAAATTTGACATTAAGTATGTAACTAAGAAGTTGATCAAAGGAAGGGCAGTGTTAGAGTATTTGGCTTAGCAACCCCTTAAAGAAGAAGAAAAGTCTTCGCCTCCCTTGTTTCCAGATGAGGAGTTAGGAGTAATCAAACCTCTAGGGTGGAGAGTTTACTTTGATGAAGCAGTGAACAAAAAGGGAGCAAGTGTAAGGGTAATTAGGATTTTTCTAGAAAGAGAACTCTTCTTTATAGCTAAAAAGCTCGACTACAAAGTGACTAATTACATGGCTAAGTATAAAGCATGTGCGTTGGGACTTGAACTCCTAAAGTAGATAAAGGTCAAGGTATAAAAGGTGTTTGGTGATTCATTGATGGTCATTTCATAGATAATAGATGAGTGGGAGCTAAAACAAGAATGTCTAACCCCATGCTTAAAACATCTAAAGGAGTTGGTATATAACTTTTATATGGTTACATTCCATCACTTACCAAGAAAAGAAAATACAATAGCTGATGCCTTGGCCACTTTGGTCTATATCTGGGAAGAGCCTAGGGTAATTCCTATAAGGCCACTTATCACACTCATGTCTGAGACTGTGTTACGTAGGCGTAGGTGTAATGCAAGTGTTAGTGGAAAATCACCCTCGGTATTTTTATATATAAAGGTACATAGAAGATGATGATTCCTTAGAAGGGACTATGAAGAAGGATAAGGATGTAAATTGGAGGCTATCTTTGCATTTTATGGTGTACGATGGGGTAATGCATAAGAGAATGACTGATGAGGTTCATTTATGATGCCTAGTTAAGGAAAAGACCTATAAGGTCATTAAAAAGTTACACGCAGGGGTTTGTGGTCCCAACATGAAAATTCTAAGATTAGGATACTACTAGACTACTATGGAACATGATTATATTCAGAAGATTCAAAGTTGTCATGAATGTTAGATTCACGGTTGCCTCACTCATTCACCGTCGATTGAGTTATAGAACTTAACTTTGCCTTGGTTGTTTGTAGCATAGCGCGTTAATGTAATTGAGGAAGTCAAACTGACTTCTACGAAAGGCAATAAGTACATAGTAGTAGCAGTGAACTACTTTATGAAATGGGTATAGGCTGAAGCCTTCGATAAGCTGCGGGCAAAGTAGATGGTGCGATTCAATAAAAAGAACTTAATATGTTGCTATGATTTATAACACCATATTATTACAGGTATAGGGTCTATTTTCAGGCAAAGGTTAAGGATATGTTAAGAAAATACCAGGTGATCCATTACAAATCATCACCTTACAAAATTGCAAGCAAACAGAGTAGTTGAAGTAGTAATTAAGAATATCAAGAACATCCTTGCCAAGATGGTAAAGACATATAAAGACTAGTTTGAAAAATTATCCTGTGCTTTATTGGTTTATCTAACTATGACAAGAACATCAATTGGGATGACAACATACAATTTGGTATACAGTATGGAGGCAGTACTACCAACCGAGTTAGAAGTGAGGTCATTATAGGTACTGATTGAATTTGACATTCCTAAGTACCAATGGGCAAGAATTATATTTGAACAGTTAGCACTGCTTGATGAAAGAATGAAGACCCTATATCATATCTAGTTGTATCAAGATAGGCTAGCTCGAAGGTCAAACTAAGCGTGATAAAGTTAGCAATCTAGTACTAAAGGCAGTCTAACCACAGGCTTAAGATCCCTATGGAAAATTCAAGTCGAATTAGGAAGGCCCCTACATGCTCAAGCAAATCTATTTAGGTGGAGCAGCAAAGTTAGTATATATTGATGGGAATGAATTGACAAAGCCAGTGAATTTAGATCGACTCAAGAAGTACATTATATAAGATGTAAGAAAAGTTAAAGTAGTTCACTAAGTCTAAAAGCCGAGAGGGCGACTAAGGCAAAAATTATGTAAGGCAAAAATTATGGCATCAATAAATAATGAAAAGAAAAAAATAGAAGAGAAAAAGAAAAGCTCGCAAAGTCAAAAACCTAAAAGGGCAACTTAGGCAAAAGTTAGAAAAAAAATGAAATAGTAAATATCGAGAGAGTGATATTGACCACTATGGGACATTTAATAAGACAACGAGATGACGAAAAAAAGGTAACGATGAATGAGCAAAGAGTCAGTAGGATAGCAGGAGGATGAAAAAAAAAGGTAGCGATGAATGAGCGAAAAGTCAGCAGGACAGAGGTTTTGATCAAAATAATTAGATGATCTAGTGTGCCAATGTTAAAAGCAGAAGTCATGCATTCAATTAATGTGTAACATATAAAATGTAAATGACTCATGCTAAACATAATATCATATAGAAATACATTTGCATAATTAGAGTAAATTTAGTTATACATGTGTTGGAATTAGAAGTAAATATAAGATAATTTTTCTCTTATAAAAATCATTGTCTACAATTTGTTAATGTGACGCATATAGCTTTAAAGGTCGTGTAACCATGCCATGTAGTCTGCATCATTATCTGGCTGAAAGTCTTGACCAGTGTAGAACTCATAGATGTAGTGATTGGTCCAAGTGGTCTTAATCCTGTCTAGGAATAAGTAGGTCAGAAGACCCGCAACGAATGAATGGAGGAACTATACCTCAAACTAGGGGGCATTTAACTAATGATGCACGTGAACAAGATACTAAAATATGCTTAAAGCCAAGGCAAAGAGAATGACATAGTGTTTGTAAGTCCACAAAGTGATATGTAATAGGTTCCACCAGGGATAGCTCCAACAGATATCAATAACATTGATGTGGGACAACAATTTAGCCCATTTAGCCTTAATAGTGGTTGGACTGGTTAGGAAGTGGTTCAAATGATGTTGTGGATAATAAAACCTGGCAACCTTAGTCAGGGCAGCTAATAGACCTACCATCTCTTACAACCATATCTAAAAAAAAAAAAAAAAACAGGAAAAGAAAGGGAAAGAAAGAAGAAGTGTAATGACCATTTTCATTTACTAACCATGGCATTCGTGTCCCAAAATGCATATGCATAAAGGTTTATTCATTATACATACACAATCTAACATGTATTTAATGTACATATATGTTAACTAATGTTCAAGGCTAGTGATCATAAATAGATTCCTATATAGATATATGTAATGACACAAGAAGAGAGAGAGTTTAAATTCAGTCGATGACTTGTTGTCCATGTGTCTCTATGCAAAACTTTGTGCACCAAAGTATCCAAACCCTATGCTTCAGTATCTAAAAAACATAATTACAATTTAGTATGTCTCAACTCAATGAATAAAAAAATAATAAGATTCTTATGGCACAACCAACAATCAAATATCATTAGGATACATTACAAGTATAATAATTGACTATGCAAGTGCAAATGCAATAGATTGATTTTTGTCATGACCTTACATGGCAAACACTGCTCCATGGAATTCATGTGATTCAAGTGACATTTGATTTTGCTGGGCAGCATATAACAAGTGAATCATTTGATCAATAATATGTGCCAATAGGACATATTAGTCCTTTTTCTAATTGATTTGCAAGTGTTTGATAAGCTGATCACAACATCCTTTTAGTCGCATATGCAAGTTTTCATTCATAATGGTATTCCAAGTAATCATTAAGAGCATATAATTCTCACTTGACCTGTATTCATATGTAAAATGTAACAATTTAATCACATACACATGTAATAGAACATAATCACATCATAAAATTATCACATGCACATTATAATCTAATTATGGTTTTTACTCACCTTTTGATGTAACAACCTTTATGGTAGGTTTGTTTCTTTCTCTAGAGCTTCCTTAAAGTGTTGAGATCCTAACATTTGATACATACATGGTTAGAAGTATGTAAAAATGATTATGAATGCTTAGTATGCAACTATGGCATGATCCATGCAAGTAGACCTAGTGTTTATGCATATTTTCCTTATATGGTAGCCTGACCTTGCTACAATCTCACAATAATAACTCTAGATGTACTTATCTAATTGACTTGATTGCTTTTTAGAAATAAACTAAAAACATAAGATATATAGAAAATGTGGTAAATTTTTGAATTTTGCCATGTTTCAATGTCATCTTAGTCTGTCTTACATTATGGGATATATCTAAAAATTGTATAAATCCAATTGCAACCTGATTTACTAAAAGTTACAAAACACATAAAGGAACATTTTTCGTGTTTTACTCATTGTCTAATTCAGTCTATAAGGTGACCAAAACAAATGACCAATCTTAGGGTGAGCAGGTATTCAACACGTTGACAATTGATCATAATGAAGGGGAAATATCTCAACAACCATGTTAAATTTGGCAAAAATATTTTACAAGAATGTAGGTCAGACATAAATATACAATTTCAAGTTTGGAACATCATCAAATTATGAATCTATGGCCATCAAATTCTTAGAAAGCAAAATTAAAAGATAGATGAGGTTTCATTGGGTTCAGGGTCAATCACAATCAATGAGCCATATCTCTTTCCACACAATAAATCAAGCAAAACTGCTTTACAAGTATTTAAAAGTGATATAACCCTACAAATTTCTTGTTTTTCACTTTGTCTAAATCAACACATAAAGTCATCAAAATATCTAAAAACATAAAGATTGAGGAGATTTCATTTGGTTCTGAACAAACCCTAATGAAAGAGCCATATCTCCTCAGACACACCAAAGTAAGCAAAAATGTTTTACATGCATTTGTATAAGGAATAAGGCTATAACTTTCATATTTTACACTTTCCTTAATTCCTTTTCTAGGGTTATGAAATTATGGGTACAAAATTCTGCTCTAATAATAAAACCAACATAATAAGCTCTTATTTCTCTTGAATTTCAACTTCAATACCTGAGCTCTACCTCAAATACTCCATAATTCTTACTAACCATGCATGATTAACATGTCATAAGGGAGTAATTTCTTATGGGAAGAAGATAAATTAACTTACCTATTTTCCCAAAACCAGAAAAGCATAGGATTCCTTCCTTAGTAGCTCACTTTTCTCTCTATCCTTCTTCTTCTTCTTCTTCTTTTTTCTTAGATCTCTTTTTCTTCTAGTGCCTTTCATATTTATCCTTTATATTATATTTCTAAAGGATGAAAAATTCAATTTGTAGACCTATTCTAATAAGACAAAATCACGTTGTCTCATTTCCATTGGTTGGAAGTTCACTTTTCCTCTTTTAGTCCCTCTTCTTCACTCCTTCATCACCTCGATCCATCTCCTAATCCTTATATATTCCCTATACTTTGAAATAAGCTCTAAAACACCATTATCTATGATGCTATAACATCCACACAACATAAGATAATTTTTCATGTAACTATACAAACATTACATATATATTCAAGTGTCCCAAATACAATAGTGCAAGTGTTATCGTCGTGCTTATCCAATTCACATATCTAAATGATCATTTATGCATTACATATGTTCATGTAGGATTGAAAATCATTTGTTTAGAATATGTTCATGTATGAATGATAATGAATGTGGATAGGGATGTTACAAGAACAGGCTATAGTAAAAATTCATACTTGAAGCAACAGTAGGCTTCTTATGAAGGAATTAATAACACCCAAAGCCACTCTGTGAAGCCCTACAATAGTCTTACATAGATTTGTCGACACTAGAGTCCTTCATAACTCAAGCCTTTCTAGTAATGGAAGGATATGCAGATTAATGTCCCCATCCTCCTTCCTTAATAGATATTTACCCATCATAATAGCAATTGCAATGTGAGTCTGAGCAACTCAAGCATGACCCCTAAAAAAAGGAAAAGAGCGACAAAAAGGGCCATGAGGATCTTCTCCTCACCTAACATGTACGAGAGGACATCCTATTATCGTAAGTTAAATAGCTCTACCATCTTCAAGGCATAGGGGTAATCTAGTTAAGGTAGTGCAATACAATTTGCAGTTATGATGTAATAGTCAAGAATAACACTAAAATCCTCTAGCAAATGGCAGATCTTTGTATTTCTAAAGTAGAAAATATCAGTAGTGGTGTCCCATAAGTCACAAGCTACTCACAAAAAGTGCAGGTTAAGTCGAACATAAAAAAGGTAGCGGAGAGCTGAAAGGCCAGCCCGTTGTAGGTTTGACCAAAGTTAGGCTAGGAGAAACCATAAGAAAGCTCTAGACATGTTTGAGGAGTTAGAAGAAGCAAATGAAGGAGAAAAGTTCGAAACATGCTACTTATAGTAGAGACCTAGACCCATAGACTGTACAACCCTTAACCAAGGCTGTATAGCCCTCAAGCTAGGTTGTACAACCCATAATGGCAGGGATGTAAAGCCCTCTAGCTGGGTTATACAACCTTAAGCCTTAATAGCATAATGAGATAACCTTCCTTTAGTTTTGATGGCTCAAGCACCAGATCTATGAAACATATATGTAACAAAAGTAACGACGTGTGTTTAAAAGGCACAATAAAAAAATTGTAGTTTTGTATTACTAGACAAAATATCAAAATTTGACAAAAATTAGAGGCAATACCACTCAATTTGCCTTGGCATATCTCAACCAGGCATCCAAAAAGAAGGTCTTTCAAATCAGCTAATAAATTGTACAACTGTGTAAATATATACTTAATGTGTTGTACAAAAATGAAGAGGAAAAGGGAAAATGTCCTGAACAGCTAGAAAGGAAAAGGAGTCAGGGTCTCCATTGATCAGCCACCTCCACTCCTAGAAGGGGTCGCCTCCAAATCGTGGCCTTGCCATCTATGTCCATACACCTGTGCTCTCTGGCCATCTCAGAAAGATGCCCTATCTCTACCTCTGCCATCATAATTTGTTGATCACCCTCCCTAATCTCGCGACTCTAGCACTGGATCATCTTTTATAAAGAGACATATGGGTTTAGATGTACAAGACACAAAGTATATAAAACACTTCATGAACATGAATACATACATTATTATTCATTTTTTTATGTTGTATGTCACTAACCTGCATGGAGCATATTTGGTGCATTATAGTCCTATTCAGGGCAGTGATTAGATTGATCATGACCTTTGCCTAAACACGTAAAATCTTCAAAAGAAGGAACAAAGACATTTTCTAAAGCACCGTAGGCAATGTAATCAAGATATAATAAATGCAAAGGAGTATGGAACTCACATGGTTGGTCTTGACCAACTCCAAAGCATAGGCAAATTAAGTAATTTGTAATGATGTCATTGACCTAGTCAATAAAGCCATGTAAGACTCCACAAAGATGTCAATCATGGAAGCCAAACTGCCCACCACTTTGAGCTCTACACCTCTTAAAGTAAATTTGTGGGATTGTTTACAACCTCGAGCAGCGATAAAACTATATGCAGATATGGGAGCAATAGTCCTCTAAGTCGCCGGAGCAGTTGTATCTCAATCATACACTTCAAGAAAAGCCCCTCATCAGTTGCATAACAAGGAAATGCATATATCATTGTAATGGATAATGGGAGGCTCCCCATGAGTGCACTGATTATCCATGACCTATAAGTGATGTAAAGTGCACTAATTATCTAAGATTTATAAAGGATGTCTGATAAAGACAATTGCTCTCCTAGCATAAGTTATAGTGTTGCGACAAGATCCACCCTTATGAAATACATTGCTCAGAATAAGCTCGTAGGTAGGCAATATGGAATAAGCCACTTACCTAAACCCTCACGTCACTAGTAGATGTGTTCCCTAAGGTACCACTCCCAAATAGAGGGATCCACCATCAAATGACAGCCATAGGAAATAGCCTTAACCTCTACCACCACTAGTGCCCATGCCGCCATGAGATCTTTCTAGTCAAGGCATAACTATAATGAGGATACAAAATCATTGTAAGTACTATACCAGGCAATACAATAAATAATAATGACTCAAAAAGTGATTTCTATGTGGGATAAATACCTGGTCCAAAATGATTGCATTTAGGAAAACATGTCTGGTAGTCACAGGAGACTCTTTATAGCTTTCTACACTTCATCGTGGAAAAAAAGGATAGTTGCCCTCCACGTTATCCTCTGCAATAGGCCCAGCTTGACAGCCCATGCCTATCAATAAAGAATGTTGTGAGAGTCAATAGTAAAGTAGCACTGCAAATGTAAAGAATATAGGAAATCCAACGATATTCACAACAATGACTCTTTTGTCACCACACATATAGCTCTGACCACAAGAACAATGGTCGAGGTAATGGTAGAGGTATGTCAGTGCCACAAATCCCCAATCAAAGTGGTGTAGCAGTTTTAAGTTCTCTAACACAGGCACTATATATAGCTCCACCACCTTAGAAGCATTTGAGAACACGAATCCTGACAGGGCATAGAGTAGGTAGTAAGTAGCATGTCGATCAACCACCTTGATAGGACTATCATCTATAATGATAGGAGCGCTAATCAGAATACTCAGCCTCATCATGGCTCGATTCCCCTTGAACAAAGGAATACAACATAAGACCCTTTGCAAATAATCTTATTGAAGAATGGGATAATGTACCCTGAAATCAGTAAGCAGTGGAATGCCAGTGAACTACAACTTAGTTAAAAAGGTGAAATCCCTAGGAGTGATCATAATGTCACCAATCAGGTGCAGGTGGAAATTATGGGTCATGTCCATCCATCGCTCCACCAAGTCAAGTACCATTGATAAATTGATCCTCGGTGTCTCGTTAGGAAGTAGCCGCAGAAAAGGTCCAGATCCTAGTCCTCTAAAAGGGCTACCACCTGGGGATGCAATGTATGCCTCCACGCCCTAGTAGGATCATCGGAGTCACCTCCTTTCTGGAAGGAGACGATCCCTTAAAGAAAGAAAGGAAAAATAACAATAAGACATGCATGCACATATGCAATTCAAAAAAAAAATCAGGGACAAAATACCGTATGACATGTAAATTTGTTGAGACAATGGATTTTTCACTCAGTTGCATATCGTAATTATTTATGAAACATTCCATAAATTAATTTCAATTACTTAGTTATGCAAGTTGATGAATAAAACTTAAGTCATTCAAATCAAGATAATAAATAATGTTGGTGGACAAAAAAAATTCATTGAAAATAAAAAGTGAGTGTCTTAGAAAATATTTCTGAATATTTTACGACCTAACCTAATGTTTGCAAGTACAAAGTAAATTCAAGGGCAATGCTTAGAGCCTACAATGATAAAGTGCACATAAAGTAATAATATAATTGAGAAAGGAGCAAAAGAACACCTACTGATCTCGAGGCAATTTCTAATAATTAACAGTGCAGATTGTAGACCATTGGTGTGTCGCCAGGTAAAGGGTAGTTAGGTGGAATCATCTTCGTTATCACATTCTTTAGCGAGCTCGCCCATTTGAATCCCTATTGAGATCGCAATTGATTAAGCACATCAAGAGTCGAGAGATCGTCATCAAGAAACTCCTCCTAAACATCTTACATCTCATCATCATGAAACTCAGTCATATCAGTCATCAGAAGAAGCCAAGATTGCCTAGGAGCTAAGTCTAAAGCCTAGAGAGAATAAGTGAAGGGATAGAAGAGAAATAATGAAAATGAGACGAAAGGCTCCCATGACCTTTATATAATGGCCTTGGGTTGTATAGCCTAGGCAAGACTATATAGCCCTAGAAGGCTGTATGACCTTACTGAGTCGAGCCAGCCCTAGTCGGCCTAATGCTTCCTAGCCCTAACAAGCCCCGTCTTCTCTTCCTAGCCCATTAAGCCCAATCCCAGCTTCTTAGAAAGGCTATTATGATCAAATTACCAAAATACCCTAACATTTCAAAAAGTATAAGAATGCTATAATTACTAAAATACCCCAATCTCTCCTAAAGAAGCCCTAAAGTGATGATTGCCTAAAATGCCTTTATTGCTTTTAGAATGCTAGAGAACACTCCAAGCTACCAGATCTAGATTAGACCAATATGAACCTTTTAAATGACAAATAAACTTTTTTAAAACCCAATAAATTTTTTATAGAAAGATTTCTCTCTCTAAAATGATGGAACCCAACAAACAACTTTCTCTATAAAATAGCAAGATCTAAAGGAGCACTTCCCATAACATATAAATCCTAGGCCCATTACCTTCAGATAATAATAAAACCTAAAGGAAGTTAGAAGGGTTGCAAAGGTACAAATTTAATATCATAAATGCTAGAAAGGCTCAAATGACATAAGTATTTTTTTAGAGGGCACCCCTAAGTCAGGAATCATTAGTCACAAAGACCAAAGCATACATTAAAAAATGCAAAAGCAACCCCTGCCCATGAGAAGCCAGTTATTCAAAATAGAATGCCTTGGTACTTGTTATAAGGCTATCAGGAAGCTTACTATCTGCTCAAGGGCTGCTAAAAAGGGAATTCCAATACTTGCTTGAAGGCTGCTGGAAGAAGATGATCAACGTTGGTACTTGCCAGAAGTTGTTAGGAAGCTTAGTATCAACTCGAGGGATACTAAGAAGGGAATTTCAGTACTTGCTCGAGGGCTATTGGAAGAAGATGATCAACCGTGTTATGTGTTAGAGGACTACTAGGAAGTTTAGTATTTGCTTAAAGGCTGCAAAGAAGGCAATTTTAGTACATGCTTAAAGGCTATTTGAAGAAGATGATCAACCTTGGTACTTACTAGAAGGCTGTCAGGATGTTTAGTACTTGCTAAAAGGCCACCAAGAACCTTAGCACTTGCTCGAGGAGTTGCTAAGGAGATTGTGTCCTTAGGTATCCTTACTATTATGTACATTTTATACTTTTCTTTTGTCGTGACTTGTTCAAATAGTCATTTCTCAAATTCTATTTTCTAAGCCCCACAAAGCAAGGGGCAAGCTGTAAGCATTAGATTTTGAACCCTTGGATAGAAACTCTAATGATGAAAATCACTAAATCAAATCGCCAAAATGCAAGGGGAAATTGCTCGAAGTAAGGGATGAAAATCCTAGAAAACCTTAAAGAAGTTTAAAACCAAGCCCAAAGACCAAGCTCAAGCCTAGCCAAGGGCTACTAGCCAACCTTGATGGGCAGTACATCCCATAAATCAAGGTCGTATAAACCTTAATTCAAGATTGTACAACCCTTAATTCAATGTTGTGCAGAGGGTTGTATAACCTTGCTAAAGTCTTAACTCATGGAACATTTTGAAAGTGGTCCCCTCTACTAAACCCTAAGCATATGCATCCTTGACAAAAGGGATATGCAACCCATTCTTAGTTGTATAGACCAGTGTAAACCCTAATTCTAGTACAACACTCATCTTCTCTGTGATTTGATACAATCATCATGCATCCAAGCCTATTCTTGGCACTATGTACCCACCTAACTCACATAAATACCCTTTCCCCCTCCCCTTCCCCCCCTCCCTCCTTCCCTATTTTGAAGAGAGGACTTTTAAGGAAAACCCTAACAAAACTCTATCTAAATTCCCCCTCAAACACATCTTCACATAGAAATCCTAAACCCTAACCTTACCTCACCTACTCCAAGGTAAAACTATGGCTTTGCTTTCCTATTTTGTATTTTTGTAGCATATTTTGAGGATATTAGACTAATTTTCAAGCTTTTGAAGGCAAAGACACCACTTAAATACACCTAGGAATCCCTCACCCTTCTCTTCTTTCCCCTTCTTTTCTCTTTTACTATTTTGGAAACCCCAAAAAGGAAGGATTGGTAGGTTGTACAATCTTCTTCCTAGGCTTTTTGTTCATAGTGCCTTATGATTCCAGTGGCAAAATAAAGTGAGATTTGATAACCTAAGACCCTTATTCATGTAAAAAATGGGGTCTAATTTGTTTCATATATGATTTCATTGCCTTTTAATAAAGATTTTATTTTATGTTTATCTTTCTTTTGATTTTAAAGGTTAAGTTTTCTTTTTGTTTTTACCATCTTAAGATGATCATCAAGAAGGGAACTCAAGTTTCCCTTAACCTAGATAGCCCTCTTTGAGTTAAAGTTCATGAATAGTCATATGAATAGTATTATCTAATTCTTTAATGCCTTGATAGGATGCTATGTGTTTTCTATTTTTTTTTAAGTTCTAAGTTTCATTTTTGGTTCTGCTTTTGACATTTTGAGGTGATGATCAAGAGAAGAACTTAAGTTTCCCTTGACCTTAATTTCCCTCTTTAAGTTAAAGCTCATGAATAGTCATGTGAATAGTATTTTTCTAGTTCTTTGGATCCCTTGGATTGTTATGGACATTCTAACTATGACTTATATGTTTTTAGCTCTTTATGAGCAAAATAGAGGGTTTAATTACCCAAGGACTTCATACAAGTGAATCTTTGCCTCAAAGTTATGTAATGTCCTCAAATGCTTAGTATGGTGTGTATGTGTGTGTGTGTGTGTGTGTGTTCATTCACTTTCTTCCATTTATGATTTATGCATTTATACAGGTGTCACAAGATGTATATTTCAGTTTGTGATGATAAAATGGGACAATTATGGACTTAGAAACATATTTAGGCATCTTGGCTATAGAGCCATGGTTTGGTGATCATCATGAACCATATTTCCTTACCTTGTTCATTTTAAGGTTCTTTTTGCTTATTTGTCTCCATGTTGATTTATTGCTAACTTATTTCTTCTTTTTGTGCGTAGGTGTGATTGTTAGGGATTAGACCATGCACTTGGTCTCAACCATTTCCCCTCTTGAATGTTATGTGTGTGGATGGATGTTTATGCTTGCTTATCCCATACCATGATGCATTACCTCCCTCCCAATTATGGATGGTTATGTGTGTGAATGAGTGGATGATGGATGCATAAAATGCTTATGCTATGATGCATGATCCCCTCCCCTATTGATTAATGATTTGATTTGTTAATTGAGCTGTGCTTAAATGTACGATTAGGGGTATTAATTAGACTAATCAATAACTCGGTTAAATCATTGAAAGTGAACCAAAGATGTTTAAAGGTCGAATCCCAATATCCCGGTAGTTTGGGGATGCCTAACCCCTTCCCAAGTCATACTAATTTCCAAACCCAATCTTTGATGGGGTGAAGATGAAATGGGTCTTCTAATTGACTTAAAATAAGTTTAGATTTTGCCTTTCCTAAGTTTTTATCCTGACCAAAGTTAAGTGGCGACTCCATATTTCATTTAAGGGTGATGCCAATATGTTATCCTGCCTTGATCCCCAATTGACCTCTGCTTTGGAAAAAAGGTTTCTATCTAACTTGAAGCCTTAAAGATCCCCCATTAATCGAAATTGTTTGCCATGACTAGGGATTATTACTAATGTATGACCCCTCATCCTCTTAATCCATTGATAATTGATAAAAAGTGCAAACCAAGATTCCACTCATTCAAGCACAGCTGCAAAAATTAAGGTGCTCACAGTAACCTAATTCTAGAGTCGAGCTTTAATACAAAATGATAAAGAACACACTAAGAGACTCACCCTAAAAACTCTTTATATGATTGTTATTTTACCTAAGAAAAATAGAAATCAAGTTGTCGATCGAAATACTAGAACCCTAAGGAAACCAAGTCCTTAAAACCCAATTTTGAAGATGCCTCAAAGGTTGATCACTCTCTTTGATAATTTAATTTTGTATTCTACCAATAACATTAGAAAGAAAACCATAAAACTTGTTAAAACTCAATAATATTGATCAAGCTTTAATTAATTTTCACAATGTTATGGCTTACATAGTGCCTTTCAAAGAGAAGATTCCTACATAGAAAGGTTTTAAAACTCATAAACAAAGTTATATCTAAGTAGGAAACATATTCTAACAAACAACACTAGCTAAAAAGGAAAGAGACAATTCAAAATTCAGTTAACACAAATAATAAAATAACTTGCTCTTGAAATGCATGACCTAGACACATAATCACACATTGTTGCAATCCTCACTTAGCAAACACAATACCTCGATACATGGTCGTGTCATGAAGTCATGTGCTTACCATTTGTATTGTCTAAAAGTATCCTTTTGAATCACAAGCATGTAGTATTAGGCACAGTTGTGCGCTCAAATGCATAACCATGTGTTTTAACTATATGCTTTAGATTTCTTCTGTTTAATCAATGCACAGTAGTGCGTTATGGATGTGTGTTCCTTTAAACAAGCTTCTTTTGACTTATAGCTTTCTTCTTGAGGTTCCTCCCATGTAATTAAGGCATAAAGAACATGATTTTAACTTGAAGAAGATCTTTTAATTTCCTTTTTCACTTTTATGATCAATCCTTACAAAGTTTCTTTCATTCTTAATCTTTTCCCTAGTCATTAGACCTTCAATCCCTTATAATGGATCTTGGGAAGACTTGCTATCACCTTGATCTCCATCAGGCTATATAAGAAAAATTTATACCTGAAGCAATAATGGGCTTCCAAAGAAAGAATCACTGAAGTAGAGCACCATTTTATCCAGACTTACAATAGTATCATCCAATATCATTAGGGTGGGAGTTTTCCTCGACTTAGCTTCCTTGAGAAGGGATAAAATCTACATATCGATTTTGCCACCTTCTCTCCATAGTAAAATTCACCCATTAGAACAAATGCTATAATGCAGGCTTGACTTACTTAGGCCTGACCTTTAGAGAGGGTAAAGAGTGAGAAAATGAGCCATAAAGATTTTCTCCTCACTTAGTGTGTACATGGTTACCTCTTCATAATGCAATTCAAATATCTCCATCATCTTTTGAATGTGCAGATCACCTAGCTATGGTAAGGCAATTTGGTCCATAGTCATGACTTGATAGTCGATAATGCCACCAAATTCTTCTAATGGGGGGGCAAATCTCAGTGTTTCCAAAGTGGAAAGAGTGGGTGGTAGAATCCCACAGGTCACAGGCTACCCACAAGAAATAAATGTTTAAGCAGACAAATAAAAGGAAAAAAGAGCCTCAAGGCCCGCCCAGGGGAGAGCGGGACAAACTTGGGATGGGATAGACCTTAAAAATGCTCTATCCATGATTGAACTGCTAAAAATAGTGAGTTTGAATAAGTAAATCACAAATGGGTATTCATATAGGAGGAAGAAGAAAATTGGACAACACTTCCTTTGTATTATGAGCTCAAAAGCTATTTGTACCTATTCCAATACACATGTACATGAGCAAAAGGGGTAAAATGATGCAATCATGTGTTCAAGAGATAAAATTTGGGTCTAAATCAAAAATTGACATTCATAAATGAAATATTTTATGGTTTAACAAAATGGAGGCATCATCACTTTAATGTATCCTAAAAGGCCCTACCATTAAAACAAGCATCAAGTCTTTCAAATCGCCCAATATAACTGTACAACTGCGTAAAAATATCAGTACTATCCAAAAATGTACTATGTTAGAAAGATAAAAATCCTAAAGTCTAAAGGTGCTTCATGCGCATAATCCTCTATGCTCCCTAACGGTGTCGGGTTGTCATCTCCCTCCCCATTTGTCTCCATATACTCCTTAGAATCTCCTATCAAACAAACCGAATTTTATATATTTAAAACAAAATCAAATTGAATTTTGAAAAAATCAAATTAATTAAACTGATTAAATCAAAATTACATGTTTATAAACTGAAATGAATTGAATATATAAAAGTTTGGTTTAGTTCGATTTGATTAAATTACATATTTTTAAATTTGGTTCTATTCAAATTGGTTTTATTTATTAATAATTTAGATTTTTTCAGTTTTTATCTAAAAAATTGAACAAAAAATTAAAAATTGATTTTTTAAAATTATAATCAAACTGAACCAATTTTATAAAAGGAACAAACTAAACTGAACCAACTTGATTAGGTTGATTTTTCATTCCAGTTCGATTTTTGCTCACCCCTAGCTCTAACCCTTTAGAGGTTGACACGAGGGCCCTCTTGCAGCTTCAAGTGGTAGGTGCAAACTTTATCAACCTCCAATCAACATATGCAGTGGTCCTTCAGGTCCTATGGTCAAGAACTGTCCTCTTATAGGCCCTGTACAATATAAATGCCCGAATAACTACATTTATTAGTGGAATCATCCCAACCAAGGCCTCCATCATCCAAGTCTAATCGGGGACTCTATCTAAAACCAGTTGCTTTTCAAGCATGAACTACATTGCCATTTTAAGCTCCATCACCTTCTTGAGGCTTGTTGCCTAAAACATGTTTGAAGGTGAATGCTGAGGAATGGGCTGAGCATTTAAGCCTTCTTCCCACTAGAGAATCCACTCGCTAAGGTACCACTCACAAAGTGAGGGGTCTAGCCATCAAATGTCGCCTATGAAAGAGGCTTTTAGCTTCCACCTAGGCATAGCTACAATAAGAACAGACAACCACTACAAGTATATGTCTAAGGAATAATGAATAAATGTCTAAGAATTAATACATGGCTCTTTTTTGTAGGATAATAATACCTGATAGAGAGTAAGAGTTTTTAGATGAACATGACTACCATCCATAACACCACATGAAGCGAGGATAAACACCCTCTATTCTACCATGGGGTTGTTCCCCCTTGTAAACCTAACTCGATGCCCCATGCTTGTGAATAACATAACATTAGTTAAAGACCAAATAAAGGAAGTAGAAATATAGAGGCAATCAAGGAATACTCACGACAAGGACCTGCCAAGTGCTACACATATAAGATTAGTCTCGGCAACATTGATTTAAGTACTAATACAAGTAATCTAGGGTTGTAATTCCTTAATCAAAGCAATAAAAAAGCCTTAAGTCCTTTAGCACTATCACCATTCAAAACTCGACCATGTCTCCTGAGTGTGTTAGTCTACCACCAGTGACCATAAGAGTATCAACCAGTATGCTAGATTGCTCGAAGGTACTACTCCCCTTAGTTTGGGAACACAACTAAGAAGTCAGAGGATATAATCCCTCTAAAACATCGGATCATGCACATAAAGTTAGTGGGGTGAGGGATGCTTATGAAACAGATCTCGGTCAAGTACGTTAAGTCCCCTGATGTGATGGTGATCTCCCCAATCAGTGACAAGTGAAAGTTGTGGGTAGTATCCAACCAATGCTCTACTAGGATCTAGATTAACGTCGAGTAGATCCTTGGGGCCTTCTACAATAATGTTCGAAGAAGTGGCATGAGCTCTATCTCCTCTAAGCAAGCTATGACCCAATAGTGCAGCACTCAAAACCATATCCCAACTTACTCCATTACCTTGCCTCCCTTATGGTAAGAGACATCGCCTTGCAAAGAAAATGAAATGAAGAAGGAAAAGAAAAATAATAGATACTCAAGGTTCATATAATAACACAAAAAAAAAGGAGAAAAGAAAGCTCAGGTATGCATGTCAAGATCAGATGTAGAACTAGAGGAGAAAATAAATCAACAACCTAATGTAAGTACATATCTAATTGATCAGGTAATTAACAAGTTGCATGTTTTATGACTTATAAACAGTTAATTCACTTGAAGAAAAATCCTAAGACACAAAATAATTGGCTTGGGTAACAAGGGGTTATTTGAAAATTTTCTAAAGATTATGAAATGTAGTTTTTCAGAAAATTTTATGAAAATTCTAAAGCCAGCCTAGAAATTACGCATGAGATATCGCAAATCCAACTAGAATCAATAAGAGAGTCCATAGAAAATAAATAAATAATTTATTTATAAGTTATTTATTTATTTTAGGTATGTGTTCTAATCCCTTAAAATCTAAAGTTATTAAACAAAAGAAGAAGAAGAAAGAAGGCAAAAAATTCAAAATAATTGAAAAGAGAAGGAAAAAGAACGTCTACTACGCCCAAGGCGGCTCCTACTAAGCGACGGTAGAAATTTTAGGCCATTGGTGTGTTGCCAAGTTGGGGAATGCCTATTAGAATGATCTTTAGGGTTCCATTCGCCAATGGGCTCACCTTCGCAAAACCCTACTAAGAGTGCAACTACTTCAAGGTGTCATGCATAGTAGCGTCCTCATTAAAAAAAACTTTTTAGCAATGTTGAACACCTAATCATTAGCAAAATCGGCCATTGTAGAGGTCTAATGATCATGGTTAACCTAAGAAACCTAAATTCATAAAGAAGTTTAGTGGGGGAAAGTAAATAAAAAGAAGGCGATAACACAAATGGGCCCATGATTATTTGCTAGCCTTATTTAAGAAAGATGGTTTGTAGACAGAGGTGGTATGTGTAAACCACCCTTCGTATTTCAAAAATGGTTTTGTCAAATTGATTATATAGAAAACTTTAGTGTCTATACAACCCATCAAAAGAATGGGCAGAATCAAAAGGAAGATAAAAAATGAACCTCTCAAGGGAAATTAACAATCTAAAATGAACCTCTCAAGGGAAATTAACAATCTACCTTTAACCTACCAAAGCTTGGGTGCCCATCCAACCACCCAAGTTGTTAGAAAAAAATACCAAAATACACCTTAATGATAATATCGACCCCCGTCTAAAAAAAGGGCTAAAAGAATTTTTTTAAGGAAATCCATATTCTCAGACCATCAATGCTCCTTAAAAGTAATATCCATAGAATACAAGCCCAAGCCTATTCCTTTAACTAGAAATAAGTCTTTAAGATAGCATGAAATCACTTTTGTAAGGCCAAGAAAACATAAAATGATATGCAAAACATCACAATGCACTTAAAAAGTATACATGACATTAGATCAATCCTACAGGGCATCAGCATCCTGAATAGCTGAGATGCTTCTAATAGACCAAAGAGCATTAGTGGCTATAAAAAGGCAACTAAAAACACACAAAAACACTTAGTATCTACTAAAGAGCTATAAAATGTATTTAGCACTTGCTAAAGAACTACTGAAGGATGTAAAGACCCTTAGTACCTACTTGAGAGTTGCAAGAATGTATTCATTATTTATTAAAGAGTTCTTGAAGGATAAAAACACTTAGTATTTACTAGAGAATTGCCATAATATATTGAATACTTGTTATAAAGCTATTAGAAACACACATAAACTTTAGTACCTACTTGAAGAGCTGCTAAAGAACTATATCCTTTGATAACCTTGCTAGTGTTTGCATTTGCTACATTGTTATGTCTAGTCTTATTTAAACAATCATTTCTCAAATGTTATTTTCCAAGCCCTATAAAGCACGGGCAAACTGTGAGTATTAGATTTTGGCCTCAAAATGCAAACCTCATGGTGAAAATCATTTGAGTTATTCCTCAAAATATAAAGGAAGTCAAAAAAGGAAAAATGATAAGACCTTAGGAAACCTTAGATCAAGCCTCAAAACTAAGCTCAAACCATAAGGCTGGAAACCTAAAAGTTGTTAGCATTGTGTAGTGGGTTGTACAACCCATTAAACTTGGTTGTACACTCAAATACTTGATTTTATAGCCAAGGATTAAACCCTAAAACCTTAAAGATTTTGGAATTGGTCCCCCCTTAAACGCTAAGGCTATACAACCAAGTGTGAAGGTTGTACATCTAGCTCTTTAGTTGTATAATCCACTTACAAACCTTAAATCCAATACCTTCTTAGCTATTATCTATAATAGGCTAAGAATGTTGGTTTGGATGGAGATGAGGCAACCTAAGAGGGTGGTGAATTAGGTTGTAAATAAAAACACAAACAAACAATGTAAAAGTAACAAACACAAATCAACAAAGAGTTTTATAGTGGTTCGACAATGTGCCTACGCTACTCTCTAAGCTTTCACTTAGACTTTTCTATTATTTTTCCAAGGTCAAAAAAACCTTTCCTTTTCTAGGTTCAAGGATGACTTTTATAATTACTCTCTTTTAACAAGAAGCAAGAGAGCTAACCCAACCCTTAGTATTTTCTAAGGTAACCTTTTAACCTTAGTAAGGGTAAATCCATATAGTGTCAATGCCTCTCAAATTAGGTAGCAATTACACTTTTAGTGCTTAAGAAAACCTACTCTCAAAGAGTTACAAAGTAATCCTCACTTTACCCAAATTAAAGCAACAATAAAAGGTTTGCACAAAGAGCATGTTATATATTCTCTAGTTGATTACAAATGTTTCCCAAAGTTTTTTAACTCTTTTTTGGTCTTTGGAAATGTTCCTTATATAGCTGAATGCCAAATAACAGCTAGAATAATTGATTTCAGTCTAACAACTTTTCTACAAAACTAACCATTAAAAGTGACAACACTCATTGATTATGAACAACACCTATTGATCTTATAACAAATAGTTCCAATGCCCATTGTTCATCCTTCCATGGTCATTGGCTCTGGCCTCAATGCCTGTTGGAGTATGATTAATGCTTATTGTTGATCTGCAAAAAGTGTGAGCTTTATGCAAAAGTGATTCAATACCTGTTGGAGATCTCATAATGCACTTTAGAAACATCCCAACGCCTATTGATTGTTTGAATGTACCTGTTGGGAGGTGCATAAGTTGTGGCATAAACTATAACACTTTTCCAATGCCCGTTATGAAAGGACAACACCTATTGCGAGGTCTAGCATAAATTAAACTTAAACACTTCTTCAATGCCCATTGTGAATTATTCAATGCGTATTGAAAATTGTTCAATGCCTATTGCATGCATTCTCCCACTTTACCATTTGTCGGGTCTGTTCATAGGATACAAAAACACTAAAGTGTAATCATTATAACTTCTTAAGTTTTTGTCATTATTTTGTTAATATTCAAAGCGGAGGAGTGAGACAAGTGCCTTAGGGTCACAAGTTCTCTAAGAATTCTCTCTATTGACACAATAAAGAATAAAATGAAACTATAGCTATTTTAGGTTTGAGTGCACCGTTATTCTCCTACCAATCCCTCACCACTTGGAGTGAGAGATGTTTCGAAACCTTAACAAAACTCTATTGAAATTTCCTCACAATCATAACTTAGTGCAAAAAAAATCCAAAACCTTAAGAAATCCAAACACTATCTAAGGTAGAATAAGGCCTTTTTCTTGCATTCCCAAGCATTCCTAAGCATTATTCGAGGATAAAAATCAAACTTATGAGCCTCTAAGAGTAAAAGAACAACTAAGAGCATCTAAAAGGCCCCCTATTCTTCTTCTGCTTCTGCTTCCCTCTTTCTTTTTTTGCTTTGCTATTTTTGAAAACCAAATAGAAAAGGGTTTTATAGACTTTATGTAGTCTATACAACCATCCTAGTAGTTATGGATAGACCTTAAAGTGGTATGTGCAACCTATGTTTACCTGTGGAATATAACTAAAATCTTGCTTCTTTCTCATGTGAATTCTTTCTTTTCTAAACTATTTTTTATGATGTTGGAGGGCTCTATTGAATAAATAGTGTCATAATGAGTGGCAAATGAGACAACCCTTAAAGGTGGGTGAATTGGGTTGTAAATAAAAACACAAACACATAAAGATAGAAATAATCATACAATCAACATAAAGATTTATAATGGTTCGACAATGTGCCTACTTCATTCCCTAAAAGTTTTCACTTAGGCCTTTCAATTCTTTTTCCAGGCTTAAGAATAAAACCTTCCTTTTTCTAGGCTGAGGAATAACTTTACCCTTTTCAAGCTTAAGGATAACCTTTACAATCACTCTCTTTTAAAAAAGAACAAGAGAGCCAAACCAACCCTTATATTTCCTAAGGTACAAATGCCTCGCAATTAAGCAATAAATGCAATTTTGGTGCTAAAAAAACCTACTCTAAAAGAGTAACAAAAATATTCTCACTCTACTTGAATACAAATAACACCATAAAAGGTTTGCACAAAGAGTTACAAAGATGTTCTCTAGATGTTTACTATTGTTCACCAAAGTCTGTAAATTTTTTTTATCTTAAAAAATGTTCTTTATATAGCCAAACTCCAAAACTAGCCATGGGAATAGTTGATATTCAATCTAGCATTTTTTTACAAAACTAGCAGTTATAAGTGACAATACTTGTTGATCCTCAACAATGCCTTATTGTACTTATAATATATACTTCCAATGCCCATTGATCCTCCTTCCATTCTCGTTCGCTTCGACTTCAATGCCCATTAGAGTGAGAACAATTCTTATAGTTCATTTTCAAAAATCTTTGAAATTTGTGCTTTATTTTTCAAAGTTAGATCATGTGCTTCAACAGTTGTTAGAGATCTCGCAATGCTCGTCGTGTGTTTGTTAACCTTTGTTGGTTAGTCCAGAATGTGGAGATTAATATGGGGCACTTTTCCAATGCCTATCGTGAATATGCAATGCCCATTGCTAGGTCAAACCAATGTCCCTTGCAAAATCACAATGCCTGTGGTAAGGTCCAAAGTGCATAGCTTAAATTAAAGCACTTCTTGTAATGACCAATTCATTTTAGCTCTGATACCAATAAATGTAACGACCATTTTCATTTACATAACTCATATCATTCATGTTCAAAATACATATGCATATAGGTTTTATCCATCCTACACACAATCAAACATTTACTT
>CATIWR010237586.1:0-32550 GCA_949677035.1 Omphalea diandra | reverse complement strand
TACACACTATCTAACACTTATCTTTTTTTTTTTTTTTTATTTTTTTATGTGTTTTATATATTTTTCTCTATATATATATATATATATATATATATATATATATATATATATATATATATATATATATATATATATATATATATCCACAAAAAATTATTATCTTAATAATAATGACTGACAAGGAACAATTTAGAATACAATTCTTTGCACCTAAAAGTTTTACTATCAAGTCACATACCTGATGACATTAGATAGAATTATTTGTTCATGGAATTTATCATTTATTCGTAAACAAAAGAGATATTTAATAAAATGAAACCATGAAATTAATAAGAAAATATACATTGTAAGCATTGGCCTGGGGCACATAGCTAACATATATAAGCGCATATTAAAAACACAAATAATGAACATGAAAAAAAATCTCAATGATCATTATGAAACATGATAATAAAGTTAGCTAACAACCATTAGAATTAACTGTTCAGCCTGTTGGACTTCCAATGATCATGGAGAAGACCCCAATGATCATGGATCATCTCTAATGGCTATTTTGATAGCATTATAACAAAATTTCAAATATGTTAGTACATGCCAATTTTTCTTAAGTAAATCTATATTGAAATAAGAAGGAATAAAATAGAAAAGAAGAAAAAAAAAAAAAGAAAAAACTTAAGAAAAAAAGCCTACACTTATCAAAATTTTGAACTTAAAAGAGTGATCTTGGAAGGCAATAAGAAGAAGCTTCTTAAAGCTACTTTATTTACTCAACTCCAAGAGCTTCATAAAGTAAGGCTCAAGCTTTGAGTTTAGTTGTATTGATTTTTTTGTAAAGAAAAAGCTTGGGTGAAGTACTAAGTGATCTTGTTTATACATTTCTTATAATTCTTATAAATAAGTTATTACTTGAGTTAGGTAGCTTAGATCTTTTCATGATCTTATGAAAGGGTTAATATAGTGCTTCTAAATCTATCTTAAAAAAGAATTAAGGTAGTGCTTGAAAAATATCTTGTATAGGTTGGAGTGATACTTTTTTAAATTTACTTGTAAAGGTTTGAGTAACATTTATAAGCTACTTGTATAATGAAACTCTTCATAGGGTATTGGAGAAAATGGTCATAGTTTAAGGCGAAGCTCTATAAAATTATTTATATCTCTCATTCTATCATACAATTTTTCTTCTTAGCACTAATTTTATAAAAATTATTATAGCCTTATTCACCCCTCCCTCCCTCTTGGGCTCTTAGGGGCAATAAGTGGTGTTAGAGTCTTGCCTCTTCGAACAAGCTTAATTTCAAGAGTAAAGACAAATGACAAGCTAAGAAGAATCATAATCTATCCACAAACTCCCCATTCTTTAAAGGTGATGACTATAGTTATTAGAAGAACATAATAAAGTTCTTCCTTATTAGTGAAATCATATATTTGTAGGATACTATAGAGGAAGGAAGAGTGGTTATGTAACATCCCCAACCAAAGTATCAACTTGAGGCACTTATAATGCTTAGAGGTGTTAGCTTGAGGAGCTTAGGGATTAATTTGAAAATCCAATATTGAAAGTTAACAAGAAAAGTTAGCAACATATGTAGGTTTAAGGCCAACTACTATAACAACTTGGTTTAACCATTTTAGGCTGTATGGTTTGGTTGTTATTTATAAGTTATACAGGACAATTGAGTTCAAGCTGTTATAATTGGTTTTAGATCCACCTTAGGTAAAAATTTATATAGAGCTAATGGGCCTGTGAGGAAAGAGTTGCCTATGGTTAGAGATGAGGTAGAGCCACCCAAGGCACTAACGAACTGCAATACCTAAGGGATACATCCTAGCTAAGCACAGTTAGCAACCTAGTGGCATAAACCTAATTGTAAGCTGAGTTGAAACTAGCAGATTGCAAGGAAAAAAATGCTTATGGTTAGAGATGAGGTGGAGTTACTCGAAGCACTAACAATTTTTAATACTTAGGGACTACATTGTGACTAAGCATTGTTAGCATCTTAGTTGCATTACCCTAGTTGTAAGTTAAGTTAGAGCTTATGGACTTGTAAGGAAAGGATTACCCATAGTTAGAGACAACGTGAAGTCGATTGAGGCACTAGAAGAAACTTTAATTCCTAATAAGACCCTTAGTTAACTCATACTTAGGAACCTTAGTTATAAATAATTAAAGGTTATTTAATGTCAAACCTAAGATTAACTAAGTCAATTTTAAGTTTAAAATTAAATTATATTTGAATGTACCAAGCCTTCACTTGAAAAAATTCAATTAAGTTCTTTTAAGAACCAAAAAATATAATTTCTTACAATATATCAAAATTTGATTAATGAATAATTGATCCATGTACATAGTTTTGTGTGGCCTATTTATACGCATTATTTACACTAAATAGGAATAAAATACTAATCTTATAAGAAAAACTTAGAAGAAACTAATTAGGAATAAACCACTATACTATTTGGTTAAGAAGAGAAATAATCTTCCTAAAACATTAGCTAATAATCCTAATCAAGAAATAATTGACATCCTAATTTAAAGAGAAAGAAGCATTCGACCAATAAGAAATAGAAGATAAAATCTTTAATAACTAAACGTATCTTGGAAGATCTTGGACTTTTGACTTGTTGACCCTTGTTTAGCTGCCACCCTAATATCTTCCTAGGATTTCTTTCATGCCACTTTAGTTTCTTGGTTGTTTTTTAAAATCATCTTGAAACCTTTTAGAATCTTCATGGAACATTTTAGAGTCTTTTAGATCATTTTTTAGTGCAAATTATTCCAAATGAAGAGTTTGACTAGTAGGTTTCTTTTAGACCATTTTAGATCTCCATTCGCATGAAAGCTTGTTTTTTCCATTCAATGCTTTGACTTTTTTTTTACACAAACACTCCCAAAGCTTCTTTAAACTTCTTTAAGAGTGCTCTTATCATTGGTCCTTTGTATTTGAGGTTCTCATCTTGCTTGGTGCTTTCTTAGTTTACGTCATTCCTTCCTTCATTGCAAAGATCCGTCCTCAAAACATTTAGTTTTTCAAAATTAAATGGAGATAAATCAACAATATTAAAAGTAACACTAACTTCATAATCACTAGACAAGTTTATCTTATAAGCATTATCATTAATTCTTTTTAAGATTTGAAACAGACCATCACCCCTAAGGTCTAATTTAGATTTCTCATGTTAGGAAATCTTTCTTATCAAATGTGTATCCAAACTAATTGCTAGACTCAAACATTATTACATGTCCTTTATTGGCTTGTTAGGCTACTTTTCATTCCTCATTACTATATGCAAGCACACCTTTTCATGCAGTGTTTTAACAAATTCACCTTTCTTTTTGCCATCTAAATCCATATGCACATGCAAAGATAAAAGAGATAAATCCAATGAACTCAAAGGAACAACACCATTAAAAGGATAATAATGAGTAGATAAATGTACACCATGATTATATGTAAATTCAATATGTGGAAAACATTCTTCTTATGTTTTCAAATTCCTTTTAACTAAAGTACACAATAATTGTCCTAAAGTTCTATTAATAACTTTAATTTGTCCATTAGTTTATGGGTGACAAGTAGTAAATAAACAACAATTTAGCTAAATTTCCCCTATAAAATATGCCAAAAGAAATTAATAAATTTAATATCCCTATCACAAATAATAGTCTTAAGTGTAACATGCAAACACACAATCTCCCTAAAAAATAAATTTGCGATGTTAATGACATCATTAGTTTTATGACATGCAATAAAGTGAGCCATGTTAGAAAAATGATCAACAACTATAAAGTGCACCATGTTATCACACTTGAACATTGGCAAATCTAAAATGAAATCTATTGAAATATCAACCTAAGGCATGCTAGGAATGAGTAGTGACATGTACAATCTATGAGATTTTAATTTAGATTTAACTTGTTTATATGCAATACACTTATCACAATCTTTTGCATATCAATTCGCATGTTAGGCCAATAAACGTGCTTATGCAAAACATCAAAAGTCTTTTATACACCAAAGTGTCCCTTTAAAACTCCTTATGTACTTCTCTTACCAACAATTCACACATGCTACTCATACACACAAAAATAGTTATCTCTAAATAAAAATCCATCATGCCTATAGTTTTTTTCATATGCAACTTTCTTACATGTAATATAAAACTTGTTAAAATCATGGTCATTTTGATACAATTTGTTGATATACTCAGAACCTAATAATTATGCATTAAGATTAGAAAGTAGTGTATACCTCTTTGATAAAGCATCAACCATAATATTTTTCTTACATTGTTTATATCTTATGACATAGGGAAAGGATTCAATGAACTCACTCCACTTTGCATGTCTCTTATTAAGCACTTTTTTTTTTGTCCCTTTAAGTACTTTAAAGATTTATGGTCAGTGTGGATCACAAACTCCTTAGCCCATACATAGTGTTTTCAAGTTTGTAGTGCTCTCACCAAGGCATACTTCTCCTCACCATAAGTTGGATGCTTCAAGGTAGCTCCATTAAGCTTTTCAGTAAAGTAGGCAATTGGCCTTACCTCTTACATAAGAACAATAATAGTTCCTAAACCTAAAGCATCACATTTCATTTTACAGGTATTAGCAAAGTTAGGCAAAGATAATAAAGGTGTGAAAATTAACTTATCTTTAAGTAAATTAAATGCCCTTTCTTATACATCACCCTATTTAAACCTTACACTCTTTTTTATCACTTTGGTTTATGGTGTGGCTATGGCATTAAAATCATGAGCAAATTACCTATAAAAACTTGCTAAGCCATGGAAGGATTGTACATGTCCAATTGATTTGGTGTAAGCCACTCGTTGATTACTTGGACTTTCTCTTGTTCTACTTCAATTCCTTTGGCACTCATCACAAATCCTAAAAAAATAACTTTACTTAGATAAAATGAGCACTTTTTAAGGTTAAGAAATAATATTACAAAACATTAAAAACTAATCTAACATGTTCTAAATGGTCTTTTAATGATTTACTATACATAAGAATGTCATCAAAATAAATAACTACAAAGTTACTTAGATAAGCACACAAAAATGATTCATAAGTCTCATAAGAGTGCTAGATGCATTACTTAACCCAAATGGTATAAATAACCATTCATACAAACCATATTATGTTTTAAAAGTTATTTTCCACTCACATCTTTCTTTCATCTTAATTTGATTACAACCACTCTTAATATCAATTTTAAAAAACATGCATGTACCATATAATTTATCTAATATATCATTTAGCCTTAGATTGGGATGTTTATACTTTATAATGATTTTGTTGATAGCACAACATTTTACATACATTCTTCAAGTCCTATCCTTCTTAGGTATGAGGAAAACTGGCACAACATATAAATTCATGCTTTCTAAAATTAGCCACTTATCCAAAAGCTCATTCATTTGTATTTGAAGTTCCTTTGTCCCCTCAAGATTGCTTTTATATGATGGCTTATTTGAAATTTGTAATGGTATAAAGTCAGTTTGGTGTTTCATTCCTCGCAATGATGGTAGTCATCTTGACTTTAGGGAATAAGTCTTTATAATCCTTTAAAAGAGACATACAAACATTAGGCAAAGAATTATGTAAATCACTAGAAGCAAAATATGTCTCCTCGTAGAAAAGCACTATCATGGGTGTTTAAGTAAGATAGACTTTTCTCACTTTACTCTTTTTTGTATAAAAGCTTTTCTTTTTCTCAAGTTCCCTTTTTGCATGAACCTTTCTTTTATGCATCCTTTCTAAACTCTCCTTTTTCCTCTTTTATCTCACACATTTCTTTGGTTTTCCTATAACTCTTCTTTTATTACATAATTATTTTTTTTTCTCGCATATGCTTACATTCTTTCTCTCATAATTTTGTTTTATCTTTATACACTTCTTTAGGAGATAAAAGAGAAACTATGATATGCTTGCCGTTCATATCAAACTCATGCTTATTTGTAAAGCCATCATGTTTAGTCCTCATATCCAATTGCCATGGATGCCTTAAAAGAACATGACTAGCTTGTATAGGCACCAAATCACTTAAAATCTCATTAACATATTTTCTAATAGAAAAAGAAAGAAGCATTTGTTTGGTAACTCTAATCTTTCCATAATCATTTAACTATTGAAATTATAAGGTTTTGGATGCTTCAAAGTAGGCAAGTCAAGTTTTTCAACCAATCAAGTGCTAGCCGCATTAGTGCAACTCCTACCATCAATGATTAGATAGTATACCTTGCGTTAAATATGGCACCTTACATGAAAGATGTTTTCTCTTTGCTTCTTTCTGTCCTTTACTTATACACTTAGTGTCCAACTTGCAACTATGAATTCTTTGTAATCCACTTTCTTAAGATCATCTGCTTCATTACTTGCACCTACTAAAGAGGGCATCTCATCCTATTGATCTTCATCTTTACTATCAATCTTGTCATTCACAATGATCATAGCATTTTTGTTTTAATAATCCCTTTACATGTGGCCTCATCCTTTTATACTTAAAGCACTCAGTAGAAATTATCTTTAGCTTAGATGGTTCAATTGACTTGGAACTTCCTCATTCTTTATCTCCTTTGGTGTATTTAGTTTTAGGCTTGAAAGTGCTCTTTTTGCCTCTTTTCCAATTCTTGCTCCAATTAGATGTAACAAAAGATGAGTTGGGCTTAGAAGTCCTCCCTTAAGTTATCTTTTTACCTTTAGAGCCATATGGTACATATCTTCAAGTTCAACATAAGGCTGCAATTCAATAATGTTAGCAATATCTTATTAAGACCACTTAAGAAATGAACCATTATTTATTTTTGATCCTCCTCAATGTTAGCTTAGATTAATGTCATCTCCATCGCTTGGTAATACTCCTCCACACTTTTTGAACCTTGCAAAAGCCTTTAAAGATTGTTATGCATATCTATATAATAATGATTAGAAGCAAACCTCTTTCGCATGATGCATTTCATCTCTTGCCAAGTAAAAATGGATTATTATCCATAATGTCTTTTAGATACCACCAATTGGTCCCACCAAATTAATGCGTAATCAATAAATTCAACAACAACAAGTTTTACCTTCTTCTCTTTGAAATAGTTATGGAATTGAAAAATAAATTCCACCTTTTTTTCCCATGCAACATAGGCTTTAGGATCACTCATTCCATGAAAAGCTAGGATCTTCATCTTGATGATTCCAAGGTTATTGTCTTGTCTTTTATGTCCTTAGGAGTTTTCATCAATTGATTCATCATCCTCCTCTTGCCACCTTCCTCTTCTAGCTTGTTATGTGTTATTTAATGAGTGTTGTTGGCATTGTTGTTGGTGGTGGTAGCTTGGCGCCTTTATATTATTTCCATCCTTTCTTGGACCTCTCGATGGCTATTGAATAGTTAAGAAATCTTTTCTTATGCAGCCTTTATAAAGCACTTCTTTTTGGGATCTTGCTCAATCCATTTTGAATTTGTCATTGTTAGAAAAAAATAAATAACAAATTAGAAAAAAAAAACCTCACCAATTGCTCATTTATGTGTTTGGACTCAAAAGATGGCACTTACCATTGTGTTTCACTTAATTAGGTTTTTACCTTCTCATGAGCTCATAATTCTTGGCTTTTGCTGCTCAAATTCTTTTCTTTTAGTCCTTATGGAACTTAAGTTACTATTATTAAAATAAAGTTTAATCATAATTCAAACAAAGCAAAACCAAACTTATATATGACTTTTGTATTCAAATAAAACAAACAAAAACAAAATGGAAGGAAGGTAACTATGAATAGCTACTTAGCTACCCTAACTACAAACCGCTTAAAAAATTAGATTTGAAACTTACAAAGAACTTAATTTGATCACAAAATAATGAATTGAATGATGCTAGGTTGAATTACTTTGCAAACAAACATAAATAACAACTTTTTTTTTTTTTACAATAGCCAAGTGATAAATCACCCTTCCTTTTCTTCTTTTTTTGACTCTTTTTTTTTTTTCAAAAAAAATATGCTAAAACACAACCTTAATAAGAAACAAATGAATTAGTAAGATACACAAAAGAAAATGATTTGAGGAAGAAGAATGCTAAAAATGAATTGAAAAGGAACAAACATAAATAAATGAATTAAGAAAGAGAAGAAACACACAATGAAATTTAATTAAAGAACAAGAATTAATTGCAAACAACAAAGAAAATAAAGGATACGTACTTGATTGGTGAAGCCAAAACTCTGATACCATATTATTGGCCCTTGAGCACCAAGAAGAGGGGGATGAATTGGAGGGAAATTTAAAAAAAATTAGAGGGAAGGTTTGTTGAGAAGGAATTAGATGAAGTAGGAGAAGAGTAGAAGACATAATATTTTATAATGGCTCGATATAAACAAACCCTGCATCCACTCCTCAATTCTTTAAATTGGGATTTTCAATATCACAAAATGGTGTTTCCTAATAACACCCAACTTTTACACAATGTGTTTTAATGTTCATACACAACCTTACAACTTCTGTTTTAAGGTCCAAACACAACCTTACAAGTGTTTTTCCAAAGGCTCACACTTAACCTGTATAAGAGTTTTACAACTAGGCTAACTCTCAAAGTTACAACCACTAGTGTTTAATGCTTACACCAAACAATAACAACTCACATATAAGAATTGAATGTATAAAGGTTGGGAAAAAGAATTACAAGAGTTTTGCTATATTAAATGCTCTTCTCTTACATTCAAGTATATTTAGTGGAGTATTTATAGGCTAGGCAATAACCACCAAAAAGATGTTACAAATAAACTATGTCAAAATCTTTAAGTTATGTTGGGTAGATCTTGCTTTAAATTTTTGTTAGACAATGTTCATGGTCGTGACCAAACATTTGCGGTCACGATTCTCTTCTTGCACTAAAATTGCGAAATCTGCAGAAAATCTGATTTGTATCTAATAGGTAGTCCATATGGCATACCACTATTGGTCTTTCAAAAAAATTAGCCATTACATTTTTCAAGCTAGACTAAAAGTCACAGTTGCGATTTAATTTTCTCTTGGACACGATGGTCACTACAAATTATTCTATTTGACAAGGAAATGGTGGTTTTCCAAATCAAGATCTCGACCAATGTTCTACTCTTGTGAATTTTGATCTACTAATGATTCTTTGGGACACTTGGCATTGTTTGGTTGAGGAGTTGATTCATTTTAGGCAAATGCAAAAGTCGCAGTTGAAAAGATAGATGCGACTTCTACTGTGAAATCTTCTATTTGAACTTCATCACTTTTTTGGTAAGATCATGATTACAATTTCCTCTGCAAAACCATATGTTACAACTTCAACCATTCTTCTTGCAAGATAGCGGTCTTGAATTACAAGTTTTTAAATGCGAAATAGGATGCCTTTCATAATTTTTAAAACTTAGATGCCATTCAACTTCTAATGCAAATTTATTTAAAAATCTGCAAAATCAACACTTGGAATTGATGTTAAAACATGTCAATCTTCATTGTCAATATCAAAAGAGAGTTTTGAATTAGGTTTGACCAGCCTAGTCCAACAATCTCCCCCTTTTTTATTTTCACAACTTAGATTGATTCTGTAAGAGATAAATAGTGCATAAATTTGAAATTGAGATGGTTAACCAAAATTTAACAATAAAAACTAGTTAAAATGAAATTAAACTTGTTGAATATACTCTCCCTCAATTTATGTTCCCCGTTAATTATAACATACAAGTTCATTCTCCCCTTTTGCAAGATAAAAAATAGAGGATAATTGATGTTATAGGGATAAGTATAATGTTATGTAAACATGAATGTCATGAACAACTAGAGGGAACAAAAACTTTAACTTTTATTATAATCTAACAAATACAAAATACAAGACAAACATAAAATGTATGATCACATACTTAGGCCAAAACAAAATGAACACAAATAGAAAAAAAAGAATTATGAGCGTAAGTATAAAAAACTAGAGGGAAGGAGATATGTCATCATCACTATCTCCAATTTCTTCGCATCCTCCTCCTTGTGCCTCATCTTTCTTTTCTTCTTCTTGATCATTTTCTTCTGGTGGGGTATCTTCCCATTCCTTAAAAATTAGGAAGATGACAAGATGTTACACTTACCTTCTCTTGAAGATCCACTAAGTCACTATGAAGATGAGAAATGAGATCAAACCTTTTTTTAAACATCCTCATCACCTTGTCTAGCTATTTATAGATAGAAGAGAGAGAGATGAAAAAAGATTTTAGTTTAGCTTTTGACTTAGGAGATGGAATAGGCTCTTTGACACCTTCCTCAATCACAAACCTTTTCCTTTTTAAAGCATAAGTGGTCTCTTATTCCTTGGCCCTAAAAAACCCTAAGATATAAACATATATGTTAGGATGGATGGTTTTGCAGTTGGTCAAGGAGGGTAAGTCAAGGAAGTTTTGAGATGGTAGGTTTTTCTTAATGTGGAATCTCTCATTTTCCTTATCCAAGGCACCCATAAACCTATAAATGGTTATGATGTGAGAAGGAGGGAGAAATAGGCTTTTACATTTGGTACTCATGTAGATTAATTGATAATAAGGTATCTCATTATTTGAATAGGCTTGTTTTGGTAAGGCTGAAGAGAAATACTAGGTCTTTCTGGGAAACTTTTTCATTCCTATCACCCTTAGCATTGTTAGAAAAAGTTATGATGCTACAAATATGGCAATTGGTGAGGGTCTTGATGTATTTGACCAGAGAAGTTTTAGGGTCATGTATGGTTTCAATAGAAATTTCTGACTAAAATTATTAATAGATTACATCAAGAGCAGAGATAATAAAAGGAATATTATCTCTAATTTGATGTAACATCCCCATCCACATTCATTGGCATTATCACATGAACATATTCATTGCATAAATGATATGAAATCCCACATGAACATATACATTGGATAAATAATCATTTAGATACGTGAATTGGATAAGCACGATGATTATACATGCACCATTGCATTTGGGACACTTGAACATATATGTAATGTTTGTATAGTAGCATGACAAATTATCTTATGTTGTGTGCATGTTATAACATCATAAATAATGGTGTTATAGAGATTATTTTAAAGTATAAGGAGCATCTAGGAATTAAGAGATGGATAGAGGTGCTTAAAGAGTGAAAAAAAGGGATTAAAAGAGGAAAGTGAACTTCCAACCAATAGGAATGCAACACCACGATTTTGTCTTGTTACAATAGATTTACAAGTGAAATTTTTTACCCTTTAAGATCAAAATATAGAGCTTAGACATGAGGTACAATAGAAGAAAGAGAGAGCTAAGGAAGAAAGAAAGGAAAGAAGAAGAAGAAGAAGAAGAAGAAGAAGAAGAAGAAGAAGAAGAAGAAGAAGAAGGAGAGGGAGAAGAGTGAGCTGTTTAAGGAGGAAGCCTAAGGTTTTCTGGTTCTGGGACAATAGGTAAGTTAATTTATCTTCTTCTTAAATGAAATTAACCCCTCATGACATGTTAATCATGCATGTTTAGCAAGAATTATGGAGTATTTGAGATAAAACTCTTGGATGGAAGTTGAAATTCAAGAGAACAAGAGCTGATTGTGTTGATTTTATTATTAGAGCTGAATTTTGTACCCATGATTTCATAACTCTAAAAGAGGTATTAGAGAAAGTGAAAAATATGAAAGTTATAGCTTTATGACTCATCTAAATGCATAGGAAAAATTTTGCTTGATTTAGTGTGTGTGAGGAGTTATGGCTCCTTCATTAGAGCTGGTTCACAATGAATCTAAATCACCTCAGTCTTTCTATTTTCTTATATTTTGATGGCCTTAAATTCTGATTTTGATAAAGTATAAAACATGAAATTTATAGGTTTACGTCCCCTATAAATACTTGTAAAGCAGTTTGGATTGATTTGTTGTGTGGAAAGAGATATGGCTCATTGCTTTTGACTAACCCTATACCTGGATGAAACCTTACCTGTCTTTTAATTTTATTTTACAAGAATTTGATAGTCTTAGATTAGGAATTTGGTGATGCGTTAAAATTCAAAGTTTTATATTTATATATTATCTACATGAATGTAAAATATTGTTGCCAAATTTTGTATGCCTGTTGAGATATTACCCCTTCATTATGTCTGATTATCACCATGTTGAAAATATGCTCACCCTGAGATTGGTCATTTGTTTTGGTGATTTTATAGACTGAATTAGACAATGAGTAAAATATGAACAATGTTCCTTTATATTTTTCATAACTTATGGTAAATCGGTTTTGTAATTTGATTTGTACAATTTGAGAGATACCCAAGAATGTAAGACCTACTCAGACTGAGATGACATTAAAACAAAACAAAATTCAAAAATTCACCCCATTTTTTGTGTGTCTTATATCAGCTTGAAATTTGAATATGTTGTATCATTGTATGTCTAGTTTATTTCAAAAAAAGAATAGAGTCATTTGGATAAGTATATCTAGAATTATTGCTTTGATAGTGTAGCAAGCTCAGACTATTGTATAAGGAAAAATATGCATAAACACTAGGTCCACTTGCATAGATCATGCCATAGTTGCATACCAAACATTCATAATCATTTTGGCATACTTTTAACCATGTATGTATCAAATTTTAGGATATCAACACTTTAAGGAAGCCCTAAAGAGAGATGCAAACCCACCGTAAAGGTTGGTTACATCAAAAGGTGAGTAAAAACAATAATTAGATTCTAATGTGTATATGTGTGATAATTTTATGATGTGATAATGTCCTATTACATGTATATGTGATTGAATTGTTACCTTTTACATATAAATACAAGTTAACTGAGAATTATATGGTCTCAATGATTACTTGGTATACCATTATTATGAACAATTGCATATGGAACTAAAAGGATGTTGTGACAGACTTGTCAAACACTTGCAAATCACATGGAAGATGTACTAATATGTCCCATTGGCATATGTTATGGATCAAATGGTTCACTTGTTATATACTGGCCAACAAAATCAAATGTCACTTGAAGCATATGAATTCCTGGGAGTAGTGTTTGCCTTGCAAGGTCACAACAAAAAAATAAATCTATTTCACTTGCACTTACATAGTCAATTGTTATACTTGCAATGTATCCTGATGATATTCTTATGTTGGTTGTGCCATAAGAATTTGACTATTGTTTTTATTCATTGAGTCATGACTTACCAAATCACAAATTTTTTTTTTCAGATATTGAAGCATAAGATTGGAGATTTTAGTGCTTAGGGTTTTGCATCAAGATACATGGACCACAGGTCGTCGGCTGAATTCCAACTCTCTCTCTCTCTCTCCCTCTCTCTCTCTCTCTCCTTGTGTCATGTACATAAATCTAGATAGGAACTAGTTTATAGTCACTAGCCTTGAAATTAGTTAACATATATGTACATTAAATACATCTTTGATTGTGTATGTATAATGAATAAAACCTTTATGCATATGTATTTTGGACATGAATGCTGTGAGTTTTGTAAATGAAAATGGTCATTACATTTGAAGGTTAAAAAAAGAAGAAAGTTAAGAAAAGGTTATGAAATAGGGCTACCCAAAAACCTTAAAAACCATCCCTTATGCACTTGCTTTTGATTTAGCCCTTTTACTTAAAGTGACTGTGCATATGAACTATTGGACAATCTTTCCATATCTTGGTTCATCTCTGAGTATAAACTTGTTTCATCCAAGGTTTGAGAGAAAGGCACGAATCTCTTCCTTGATGCCAAGAGATTCAAGGAGAAAGGTGGAAGGGGTTTTGTTTTATTGAATGATTTTATTGGAGTTAGCTTTAAACCTCTCCTTTTGTTTCTTGGTAATCCCTTTCATAAGATGGCTTTGAGGTTGGGTAATGGCCTTCCCCTTTTTTGCTCTAGTTAGTTTCTTTAATGCCATGAAGGTTAAGATTGAGAGAGTTTTTAAAGGAGATTGAGAAGGGACATAATGATAGATAAATATAAAGGTAAAAATGGAATGGAGAAGTGTTAAGATCGCATAAATAGGTAGAAGAATGAGCAAAAAGGTAAGAAAACAATAATAAAAGCATTAAATGGGAAGCATGCACCGATTGAAGGTCAAATCAATTAATGCTTGATAGTTATTAAAATTCGTACTCGCTACTAGTGGATCACGACCATTAATTACAAATTATATGAATAATGGATAGGATTTCCTTGAAAATTGAAGGAGTCAATGGTTAACAAATTTGAAATTTGAAAAAATTTGCAATGGCAATCTAAAATCGTGATAGTGAATTGAGAGAAGATAGGATATTTGAGAAGTACTTGTAAATAGTGAACACAAATGGATAGGAGCGTTCATGAATTACAAGTCAAAATGAACATAAAGAGAAATAAGTATTGGCCTTTCTAGGTGTGATCGAGTTAATATAATGATGATCAATTCAAGCAAGTTGGCATAGAAGAGCACACTTGCATAATAACTCATTCAAAGCATTTAACATACAAAGTTATCAAACATATCATCCATTGAATCAAAATAGATAAAAATAATGAAACTCATTAAGTGAGATCACTTTTCACCTTAAGGAGCTTCCATCTAGCATTCCCTAGTTCCCTTTTGATGAAGTTCATCCTTTCTTCATTAAGGGGTTTAGTGAAAATGTCCACAAGTTGGTGAATGGTTCAATAAGTTCTAACATTACATTACCATTTTGGACATGATCTCTAAGAAAATGATGTCTAATGTCATATGTTTCTTAAATGTTGGATGGATTCTTAGAAAGATTTATTGCACTTATGTTGTCACATTTGACGAGAATGTGATCAGGATCTTTGTCATAATCCTTGAGTTGTTGTTTCATCCAAAATTTATCCTAAGAACTTGGGTGCAACAACCACCCATTGCCATATATTTTGCTTCGGCGATGGATAAGGCAACCAAAACTTACTTCTTGCTAAAACAAGAGAGTAAATAATCACCTATGAATTGGCAAGTTCTAGAAGTGCTCTTTTTTATCTAACAAATTTCCAGTATAATCCATATCTAAATATCCAAGAAGATTAAAAGATGAATTTCTAGGATACCATAATTCTAAATGCAATGTGCCAGGCATTTAAATGAGATTCTTTAGGGCAAGATTGGAATCTAGTACATAAATAAATAGTAAGCATGATGTCGGGTCTAGATGCAACAAGATAGAGGAAAGAGCTTATCACACCTCTATACTTCCTTTCATCAATGGGCTTACTCGATTCATCTTTGTCAACTTTGATAGTTGCACTCATTGGAGTCTTTGCTACTTTGCATCCATCTGGGCCAAACCTCTTGAGTAGATCCTTTGTATACTTAGCTTGGTTGATAAAGATTCCCTCTTTGGTTTGCTTAATTTGAAGACCAAGGAAGAACTTGAGCTCACCCATCATGCTTATCTCAAATTCCCTAGTCATACACTTAGCAAATTCTTCACAAAAAGATTCATTAGTAGCACCAAATATAATATCATCAACATATGTTTGTTCAATAAGTGCATCTTTATTATGCCTTTTGACAAATAAAGTTGTATCAACCTTACCTTTCTTAAAATCATTTTGTAAAAGAAATGAACTAAGCCTTTCATAACAAGCTCTTGGAGCTTCTTTTAAAACATACAAGGCTTTAGTTAATTTGAAAACATGATTTGGAAAAGCATGAGATTTAAAACCAAGAGGTTGTTCAACATAAACTTTCTCCTTAATGAGACCATTCAAAAATGCTTTTTTTTTTTTTTTACATCCATTTGAAAAATTTTAAAATTCATGTGACATGCAAATGCTAAAAGAATCCTAATGGCCTCTAATCTTGCTACAGTGGCAAAGGTTTCATTATAATCAATGCCTTTCTCTTGTTTGTAACCCTTTGCAACCAATTTAGCTTTGTTTCTTACAATAAAACCTTGCTCATAAAACTTATTCCTAAACATCTATTTGCATCCCATAACCTAGTGTTCCTTAGGCTTAGGAACAAGTTCCTAAACTTTGTTTCTCTCAAATTGGTTGAGTTTTTCTTATATAGCAATCACCCAACTCTCATCATCAAGAACCTCATCAATAAATTTTAGCTCAAATTGAGAAATAAATGCAATATTATTATATAAAGCATGAAGTTGAGATTTAATACTTTATCTGTTAGATGTCTTACCAATGGTAAGATCCTTGGGGTGATGCTTGGAGAATCTCTAATCCTTGGGAAGTTCTTAAGCTTGGTTTTCTACTTGTTCTAATTGATATTCCTCAACTTCTTATGATAACTTGTTATCCTCAAGATCAATCACCATTTATTTGAAATTGAATCAAGCTCTAATTTCTCAAAGTCATCTGTAAGATTATCAACAAGAAAATCTTTTCCAAGGTCAAGTTTACTAGATTCATTAAACACAATGTTCACTGACTCTTGAACAACCATAGTACTTTTATTGAATACCTTATAGGCTTTGCTAGCGGTGGAATAGCCTATAAAAATGCCTTCATTTATTTTTGAAGCAAATTTTCCAAGGGTGTCCTTGGTATTAAGAATGTAACATTTGCACCCCAAAACTTTAAGGTATGAAAGCTTAGGTTTTCTATCAATCCATAGCTCATAAAAAGTTTTGTTTAAAAAAATGATTTACAATATAACAAGAAGTATTGATGGCTTCAGCCTAAAAGTAATTAGGCAAAGAATACTCATTGATCATAGTTATAGCCATCTCTACTAATGTCCTATTTTTCCTCTCTGCAACACCATTTTGTCGTGGTGTTCTAAGAGTAGAAAAATTGTGAGAAATCCCATTCTAGAAGCAATAAGTTTCAAAAGATTCATTTTGAATTTCCTTTCCATGGTCACTTTTAATAGAATAAATGAAATAACCTCTTTCAATTTGAACTCTTTTTGTAAAACTTTTGAAAGCACAAAAAATGTCATTCTTATGAGCAAGAAAAGATACCTAAGTAAACCTAGAGTAATCATCAACTAGGATAAATCCATAATGCTTTCCACCTAAACTAGAATTCTGAGTGGGTTCCATTAAGTCCATATGTATAAGTTGAAGAGGTCTAGAAGTACTTACAACCTTCTTTGCTTTAAATGAGGTTTGGTGTTGCTTCGTTTTTTGGTGAGATCCATATGTTTTAGAGACAAGACACTTAAAGGATTAGTTAGCCAAATTTTCTAAGTTAATTAAGTAGGTATTGCCTCTCCTTTCACCCTTAAAGACTACCTTCTTATCCACTAAAGTGGTAGCCCTTCATTCTCTAGTGTCAAAGGTGACTTTATTACCTTTGTCATATAATTAACTTACACTTAACAAATTATGCTGTAATCCTTCAATTAAAAGAACATTGTGAATAAGGAAGCAACCTTTCTTACCAATTATACCAATGATAATTACCTTACCGTTGGCATTATTCTTAAATGACATTGCCACCATCCTTTTCTTTTATGGCTATGAGTAGCTTTTTGTTTTATGCCATGTTCTTTGAGCTCCCACTATCCACATACCAATTCATTGTCCTCATTGGTGGCTTCTAAACATTCCTATAGAACAAAAATAAATTACTTTTGTTTAGGTACCTAAACATACTTAGGTCCTTAGGGGTTAGGTCTAGAAGGGTTCTCTAATTTGAGATAAGCCTTAATAATGTACCAAAATATGTTTATATGATTATGCTTTATACAATAATGACATTGGAACTTAGACTTGTGAGTCTTTCTCTTGTGCTTAACCTTAGTATGAGTAGGAGGCCTTCTCATACTATGGTAATGATAGTGTATGTAAATGTATGAGTGATTGGGAATAGAAGAGAATTTTTTGTGTGTGTTTGGGTAAGCATGCTTCTTAGTGTACATGTATGCATGATTGGCTCTTTTAGGCTTAGCTTTTGAGCCTTGAGGAGCCTTTCCCTTAGCCTTAGGCATAGGTGGCTTAGTGCTGGGAACACTTTTCCACCTAATTACCTCAATACTTGAAGTTTGAGGTGTTGATGCTTTAATGAAAGTAGTGAAGGGGGTATAGATGAATAGGCTCCATTGAAGCCTAGGTTATGTCTTACTAATGAAGGTCATTAGGATACAATAAGTGTATCTAAAGTTTTTGTGGAACCTAGAGATGTGATTTCTAAGTTCAATTACTTCACCCTTTAAGGAATAATTTTCCTTTCTCAAGGAGTTGAGAAAAGATGAAGACTTAGAGAGATTATATATATATTTTTTGAGTTCTTCATTAAAAGTCCTCAACTTACTTACAAGCTCATTTAAGGATTTAAATTCATCTTTTTAGTTTTGAGCATTTTTCTTATAAGTTTTCATATATGATTTATACTTATCACATTTCAAAATAAGAGCTTTAAGAAGCTCATCATCTACATCATCATATGCATTCAAATTATCACTAGAGCGAAGAGAAGTACTTACCTCATTTGAGGGGTCTTCATGTGCCACGAAGCAAAGATTAGCCACTTCTTCATCTTTCTCTTCCTCATTATCATCATATGTGGCTTTAAAGCTTTTCTTTTTCTCATTGTCTCCTTTCTTTTTCTTTTTAAGCTTAGGACAATCGTACTTGATGTGACCTTGCTTTTCACATTCATATCAGGTCACTTTATTTTTTCTTTTCCTTGAGGTTAGGAGATGCCTTCTTGAAGTTCCTCTTATCCTGCATTCTCCTTATTCCTTGGTCCTTTTAGAAAGCATGACCAACCTTTTTTTTCCTTTTTTCACTATCATCATTATCACTAGAGACAACTTCTACATCCTTATCTTTAATTGAAGATTTAAGAGCCAAAGTCTTATTTTCTATTTTATCATTTCTATCACCTTGCCCTATCATCTTCTTCATTTCCTCATCATTGTTTAAGGCTAACTTATGAGTGAGTAGCTTACCTATGATAACATTTGTTTGCACCTTTTCAATCTTTAGATTGGATTCTTGAATGCTGCACACTATAGCGCAAAATTTTTTTAGGAGGTAAAGATTTGAGAATTTTGGTGTTTACCTCATGATTGGTAAGAATTCTACCAAATTTCTTCATGTTTGTGATGATGGATAGGATTCTATTTGGTCATATTGGTGATGCTCCATTATGCTTCATCATGAATAGCTCCCATTTCATCACATACATTTATAGCCTCCTTGATTTCACCAAAGTAGTGCCATCATGAAAATTTTCTAGTGCCTTCTAAATTTCATGGGCAGTAAGATAGTGCTGCATTCGTCCAATCTCCTATCTTGATAAGGAGCTAAAAAGAATGGACATTGTTCTATTGTTCTTCCTAATTGATATTCTATATGCATCCACCTATTCTTCCCTTGGGATCAATTCTTCACTACCATCAACATCTTTGGTAGGAGGTTTCCACTCTTTAGCTATTATGACCTATAAATCCACCATATCACTATCTAAGTATATCTCCATCTTATATTTCCAACAAATATAGTTGGATCCATCAAAGTAGGGCTTGAGATGGGTATGGATTCCTTATTGTGCCATAGATCTTTACTCACCTAATTAAAGGTTTGATTGTGACTTTTCTCTGATACCACTTATTAGTCTTTAAGCACCGAGAAGGGGGGATGAATTGGTGGGAAATTTAAAAAAATTGGGGGGAAGGTTTGTTGAGAAGGAATTAGAAGAAGTATAAGAAGAGTAGAAGACATAATATTTTATAATGGTTTGAGTATAAACAAATCCTACATCCACTCCTTAATTATTCTAATTGAAATTTTCACAATCACATAATGGTGTTTCCTAAGCTCACACTCACAATCACAGAATGGTGTTTCCTAAGCTCACACCCAAATTTTACACTGTGTTTTAAGGCTTACACACAATCTTACAACTTGTGTTTCAAGCCTCACACACAACCTTACAAGTGTTTTCCCAAAGGCTCACACTTACCTATACAAAATTTTTACAACTAGGCTAACTCTTAAACCCACAACCACTAGTGTTTAATGCTTACACCAAATAATAACAACTCACATACAAGAATTGAATGTATAAAGGTTGAGAAATAAAATTGCAAGAATTTTGCTATATTGAATCCTTTTCTCTTGCATTCAAGCCTATTTGGTGGAGTATTTATAGGCAACAACTATTAAAGAGATGCTAGAATAAACTATGTCTAAATCTTCAAGTTATGTTGGGCAAATCTTAAATTAAATGTCTGTCAGATAGAGTTCATGATAGTGGCTAAACATTCATGGTCACAATTTCTCTACACTAAATTACTAAATTCACGATAGAAAATCTCATTTATAGTTAACAGTTAGTCCATGTGGCACACAACCATTGGTCTTTCAAGAAAAATGGTCATTACATTCTTTAGTTCGTACTAAAAGTTGCGATTGCGATTTAATTTTCTCTTAGATGCGATGGTCACCATGAATTCTTTTGTTTGACAATGAGATGGTGTTTTGCCAAATCATGGTCTCGACCAATGTTTTGTTCTCGCAAATTTTGATCCACCAACAGTTCTTTAGGACTCTTAGCATAATTTGGTTAAGGAGTTGATTCCGTTTAAGCAAATGTAAAAGTTGTGGTCATGAATATGGAAGCGACTTCCGTCATGAAATCTTCAATTCCAACTTCATCACTTTTTTGGCAAGATTATAGTTATGATTTGCTCTACAAAACATTTTGTCCTAACTTCATCCATTCTTCTTATAAAATAATGATTGCGAATTCAAAGTTTTTTACTACAAAATAAAATGCCTTTCACATTTTTTGAGACTTAAACTCCCATTCAACTTTTAATGTAAACCTATCTAAAAATTAGTAAAATCAACACTTGGAATTGATGTTATAACATGACAATCTTCATTATCAAGATCAAAAGAGAGTTTTGACTTAGGTTTGACCAACTTAGTTTAACACACATGATATGAATATAGGTAACTTGTCCCAAACTCGTGTGCAATCTTAAAACTAACGCCTAGGACCCTTCAACTAATTAAGCAAAGAAACTTTAAATCCCAATAACAACCTTAGATAACCTATATTTAGGAACCTTAGTTATAAAGAATTAAAGGTTTTTTAATGCCAAACCTTATATTAACTAAGTCAATTTTAAGTTTATAATTAAACAATGTTTGAATGTACCAAGCCTTCACTTGATAAATTTACCTAAGTTCTTTTAAGAACTAAATACAAAAACTTCTCATAAAAATTAGAATTTGATTAATGAATAATTGATCTAGAAATGGTTTTAGATAGCTTATTTATAAGCATTACATAGCTCAAACTAAATAGGAATAAAAGACCAATCCTATAAGAGAAACTTAGAAGAAACTAAGTATAGGGATCTTAATATGGTACAAATTAGTATAGTGTTCTAAGGATTTTATATCTATGTTTCTTTTGTTTTTAGCATGTTTTTTTTATCAATATTGTCCATGATTTTAAGCCTAGCTTTACTTTGATAGTTCTTATGTAAGTTTCATGTTTTGTACGCCTTTTTGAGCTTAAATTTTGGCATAAAGTGCATTAAGGGACCATAGAATGAAGAAAAAAGTAAATCGAGCAAAAAATGAAGAAGTTGATTTGTCACCGGTAGCGACATACTGTCGAGTCAGTATAATGACCATATAAAAAGTAGTTGTGTTGACTCACGCCAATGTGTTGAGTAGTTATAGCACCCTTTCATCACACCCTTTGGTAAAGGCACCTCTTCAAAACTGGGATGACTTGGGGCACTTCAAGGATGATAAATACAAGGACTTAGCCTACATTTAGACATCATAAATCATTCATAAAGCATTTAAGAAAAATAAAAAAGTGTTAGAAAGAGAGAGTTAATTATTTGTGAAAGAAGGCATTCTTCCAAGTTGGAATTAGTTTCCTTTAGATTTCCAGCAGAAGTCCAACCTTTCCAAAGAGTGAAGACTTCTTTAGATCTTCATCTTATTATTTGCTTCTTCTCTCTTTTCATGTTCTATTATTCTTTTATTTGCCTTCTTAATTTAATCATGCATTTAAGTTAAGTTTTATGGACTATATTGCACTATTCTATGGAATAATGAATTGATCATTTTTCTTTTCTATGAATGAATTTAAATTTGAGTTTGATTATGAATTATTGTTATATATGTGATTGATCACCATTCTGATGTATTAGTCAAGAATTCATAATGAAGTTAGCTTTTTTTATGAAAAACCAATTAGATTCACTTAGGTTAAAAGATTAAACTCATGAGAGGAAATCTACTCTGATAGGTTTAAAGGATTCACATGCAGCATAACTTCAATGTTTACAAATTATATAAAAAGTGAGAGTGAGTATAGTTCTATTCATACACATCTTTGGCTGACTTAGAGATAAGCACATAAAGACATTAGGTTGATCCTCCAATCAATTCATTTTGCAACATTTCATGATAATTGGTTGTTTCATTTGAATATGTGTTGTCTAGTTTAATTTGAATATATATTTAATTTCTATTGTTAGATTAGTTTAGTTTTACTTGCTTTGTTTGTATCTCATACTTAGTTATCTCTCCACCTTTTTTCATTGCCAAAAAATAATACAAGAGCAGAGAAATAATAAAGATAACTTAAGTAAGAACAAACAATTGTTAAGAAAATACTTATATTCATTGAAGAGATGTTGTCCCTTACATCAACATTTTGAAAAACGAAAGATCACATAATTGAAACAATGAGAAAATATGTACATGAAGATGAATGAGGGTGAGGGTCTTAGAGATCAGTTCTAAGGCTTATCCTTAGGCTCAACTATTAGCTCTGATTCTGCTAGGGCAGTTAGTGTTCCAAATTGCAAGTTAAGTCCTTCAACTATCTAGTCTAGGGTTTGGTTGACATCCTTTATAGCCCTTTAAAGTTTTATGAACCTTTTGATGAAGGGAGATGATGGAGGATTCAACCTTTTGAATAGTATTTATGATTGTGGCAAGTTGGTCAAGGACCTTCTTCTTAAATTCTGTGAGAGCAGTAGCAAAAGTAGTAGTAGGAGCAAAAGCAGGAGCACTTGTGCTTGTCTCTTCCATAATAGCAATGCCTGTTTGGAGGACTTCCTCAACTTCATAATCATATAGGTCTAGTCCAAGGGTTTCTCCTTCATCTAGATTTATTTTTATCAGGCCTTAATTGGGCCTTCAAAAAATCTCCATACTTTGCAACATCTTTTCACTAATGGACTCATTGTTTGGTAGTTTCTCCAACACAATGTTCCATACTTTAAGCTCCTCTTCAGTTAAGGGTATGGCCTTTACAAACTTAGCAATTCAAGTGATGTAATGCCCCACCATAAACTCATTGGCCTTATCCACTTGATTGTTAATTCTTTGCACCAAGAGTAGTGGAGTGTTTATCCTTTGTTTGTTCTTTATGCACTAAAGATAAAAAGAGGTCTATGATGGTGCAATCACCATTTGATTGGGCTCTGCCATTGATGTTTTAAGTTATAAACCAATATGTGATCCTCAAGGCTTAGCTTTTAATCTTTAATACCTTGCTATTATTATTGTTATAATTGTTTTTCCCATCTATGATGGATTTCCAGAATTGGTTCACATCCACTTTGAAAGTGGGGGGATGCTTTGTTATTCCAATAATAGAAGCGTAAAAACATTTAGCCAACTCACTTGGTCTTAAAATGTACTTCTTCCTAAAGAATCTGAAGTTGATGGTCCCCTATTGTGTGTATGCATGACAATATCCTCTTAGAACTTTTAGAGTAGTCAAGAACTCAATTGTCAACTCCAAATAGGAGGGCTACTTGATGTGATAGAAGAGTTCCCACCCTATCCTTGTCATTAGATTATCTACTTGCTCTGTTAAACCATACCTTTGAATATCTATCCATTCAAAGAATTTGCCTCCAAAATGTATTTTGAGAATTTTTAGGGCCAATTATTTATCCTTATCCATCTTGAGATGGAGTTTATAGACAATGAGTGGGGTTACTTTATTTTTGTCTATTTTCCTTTCCCCTTTAATTTTGGAACTGCTTTCGCCTTCTTTGAGATTTGAGGAGCAGATGAAAGTTCACTAGATGTTTTCTTCTATTGAGCAATCATTGAGGCCAGGTTTTCTTCACTTTATGAACTTGAGTAGAAGGGTTGTGGGTTTTTTTCTAGCATGTTGTTTATATCTTTTAGTTATTTCACTTTTGGGTGCCATTAGGTTTGGTGTTTGATGAATGATACAATTGACAAAGAAAGAAAATAACAAAAGGAAAAAGATATATAGAGAGAGAAAGGGCAAAAGCATAAAGAAAGCTAAAATAAAATAACTTAGGGTTCATAGGATATATATAGGAGTTTGAAGAGCTCCATGTTTCTTCAAAAAATATGACTGTTAGGAGTGTTCAACGACTATTGAACATGACTGTTAACTAAATCAAGCATGTGTTCTTCATTCAATAATGGTTATTGCTTGTAACACCCATTGGGTGAAGAAAAATAGTCATTGGAAATGTACAATGATCGTGGGGGATTTATAAAAACATAGGTTACAAATTATGAACAACAAAATGGTCATTGAAAGATTCGTAACGGGCATTGGCCATGTTTTATAAGACAAAAACAAGTTCAAAACAAAATTTTCAAATGAGTAAACATTTTCAAAACTAAGTTGATACAAATTATTAATCAAACTCAATGATATAGTCATGAATTCAATTAATAAAAGGACATCTGATTAAAAGAAAACATAATCAAAATCTTTATCTTATAGAATCTAAAGACTTTAATTGAAATCAATTCATACAATACTTCAACAATTAATCAATAAACATTATGCATGAATTAACAAGGGTGAAAAAAAAAGAATCTGTTGATATTAACTCAATGTACCTCCATCAATCTTTCCAAGTTCTCTTTTCATAAATTGTATCCTTTCATCATAAAGTGGTTTATTAAAAATATATGCCAACTGACGGTTAGTATCAACAATTTCTAACATAATATTACCATTATTAACATGATCCTTAGTGGACTAGGTTGGTCAAACCTGAGTTAAAAGGCTCTTTTGATCTTGACAATGAAGATTAATAGGTACTAATGTTTTGTCTAAGTATTGTTTTTACAGCTTCTATGTTAGTTTCTAATTGGAAGTTAGATGGAAGTCCAAATCTCTAACCTTGGGTAAGACATCCAAATTCATAGTTAGGATCCTCTAATTCACGAATGCAACCATGATACAAGAATTGATGAACTTGGGCTAGATGAATTTGTAAAGGAAACCGTAGTCGCGATCCAGCCAAGGGAAACTTGAAAGACACACAAAGAGATTTGTAGTGGTATTCACATCTAGAGTCACGATTGCGAATTTCATAACTGAAAGAAGGAAACCAAGTTTGCAACCATATCATGCCAAGTGTCCAAGGCAATCGTTAGAATATCAAAATTTGCAAAGGCAAAGAATTTATCACGATCATGACCCAAAAGAGTGCTTTCACCTCACCAAATAGAGGGATTTATAGTCCTTGTCTCACCCAATAAGAATATCAATCGTGACTGTAACTTTTGGTTGGTTGGTCAAACACAACAACTATATTTCTTAGAGCACCAATGACAGAAGAATACATGGATTAGCTGTTAGACGTAAAATGGGGTTCTCTACCATGATTTTAGTCATCCTAGTGCAAATTTGAAAATTATGATTGCAAAATGTCAGTCATGACTGTGACTTCAATTTGATAAGCATTTAATGCAAAATATTCCTAGCTTACCTTATAGATTTAGGCATAATTTGTTAGTAATGTCTCTTTGGTGGTTGTTGCCTATAAATACTCTACCAAATAAATATGAATGCAAGTGAATTTCATTTATTATAGCCAAACTCTTGCTAATTTGCTTCACAACTTCTTATTCTTTGAGTATGAGTTCTTGTTTGGTGTAATCATTAAACACCATTATATTTGGGTTGAGAGTTAGCCTCACTATCAAAACTATTATAATAGGTTAAAGTGTTAGCCATTGTAAAACACTTGAGTGAGATTTTGTGTGAGTCTTAAAAAAAAAAATTATAAGGGTTGTGTGTGAGTCATAAAATACATTTTACAAGTTTGGTGTGAGCTTGGAAACACCATTTTAAGTTGAGTGAAATACACAATTGTCAAGTATTGGGGAGTGAACATAGGGTTTGTTAACATTCGAGCTGCTATAAATACCTTGTGTTCTTTCTTTTTACCATTTCTCAATTCTCTAAACTTTTTACCTTCCTTCAAATTTTTTAAACTCCCACCAATTCAACCCCTCCTTCTTAGTGCATTATGGCTAATAAGTGGTATTATAGCTATTGGACCTTACCACTAAGAAGGGAGGGTTGAATTGGTGTATAAAAATTAAAAATAGAAAGGAAGAAGAGAAATGAGAGACACACAATTTATAGTGGTTCGGGTATAATCAACCCTATGCCCACTCCCTAATTTTCAGTAATTGGGTATTCCACTATCTATCAATGGTGTTTTCAAGCTCACACTAAACTTTTACACTTGTGTTTTCAAAGGCTCACACAATAACCTTTACACTTGTGTTTTAGAGGCTCACACAATAACCTTTACACTTATGTTTTTCAGGCTTACACAACAACCTCTCTAGAGTGTTTTAACAGGCTAATACTATAACCTTTACAAATTGGTGTTTAATGCTTACACTTAACACTTACAATTTCATAAAGAAAATTGAAGAAAATGAGTAGCAAAGATTGAGAGCTTTAATCACTTGTAATAAATTTCTTAGCAACCTTATTCATGATTGTTTAGTGGTGTATTTATACCCAAAATTCACTAAAGAGCCATTGCAGATCATAGTTCACCAAATCCTTGAGACATGCTAGGCAGATTTTGCATTAATTGCTTGTTAGGACGAAATCGCGGTTGCTACTGATCCTTCACACTCACGATTTCCAAATTTCCTTACGAGAGCCAAAAGTTGCGGCGGAAAAACCTGTTTGTGCCTAACGACTAGTCCTTATGTCAGCTTCCCATTAGTTCTTTAGGAAAATATATCTATTGTGTTTCTTCAACCAATAAAAATAGCGGTTGCGAATTCACTTGTACAAACTGCGACTGTGGCAGTAAAACAGCCTGCCAAATCTTGCAATTTTCACTTCTCAAATCGCGGTCGCTACCAACATATAGCCTTCCTGATTTTTGACTTTCAACGGCTTCCTAGGACACTTGTTAAGCTATGATTGTGGACTTCCTTCCCTTTTGAAGCTTTTTAAACTTCACAGTCGCGACTCCGACGTGACACAAACCACAATTCGTCTATCATAATTGGGCTTATTCTTTTTCATGGGTTACGGCCGAGAATGGCTCCGCGATTTTGCCTGCCTGATTTTCAACATGTTTTAACATAAGTCGAGGTCATGAATCCTAGATTTACATGTTACTTTGGAGTTTAACAACTCCTTCCATCTCTTCTTGAGAGATTTATCTATTTCTGTAAAATCAACACTTATTTTAAATATTAGAGATGATCAATCTCCTTTATCAAGATTAAAAGAGGTTCTAGACTTAGGATTAGACATCCTAGTCCAACAATCTCCCCTTTTTTTATTTTGACAACTTCGATTGATCCAAAGTGAAAGATAAGTTTAGAAAAGTAAAATTGAATCATACTTAGAATTGATGAGTACTTAAGATGCTTAGCAAAGATTTCTAAGTGTGAAGTTAAGTTGCTTCTTAGTTGCTCCCCCTCAACTTATGCACTCACTCCCCCTTAATTAGTTATCTCTCCTTTGGATAATTTTTCACTCGTATCTTATCTTATCTTATCTCTCTCCCTTTGGCATGATAAAAAGGGTTATATAAGACGAAAGATGATTAAAGGGAAATTTTAGGCATAAATTATTAAGGAGCATAAGAATAAGTATAAATCAAAAGCATGTAAGGAACAAACATTAATCATAATGATAAAAGCAATTGCTTAACATAAAGATATGTAAAAGAAGAATAAACTTTTATAGATATACCAAATGTGGGATCACAAAGTTTGCTATTACAAAAAGTAAACTAAGAAAAGAAAAAATGCACAGAGAAACCTAAAATCTAAAAGACTGGAGAATCGCTGTCATATCCAGAAGAGTCATCCTCGTGCTCTTAGAGGCTAACCTCAGCCTCATCTCTGTCTTTCACACCTTCATTCCAATCTTATGTATCTTCAAAATCCGTAAAGTCGGCGAGATGACAAGGTAGAACTTTGAGTTTCTCTTGGAGATCCACCATATCGCTGTGGATGTGAGAGAGGAATAGAGATCGTCTTTTCATCATCCGCATAATCTTATCAAGCTTGTTGTTGTTGGTAGAGAGGGATACTTTGGACTTAGGCTTAGGTGGTAGAGGAATAAAAGGAGAAAATTCTACAAGACGTAGACATTTTCGCTTGGAAGCTTACGAACTCTCCATATGCTGAGCCCCAAAAGTGCCAAGAAGGTATACATAGGAATCTGAATGAATTACCTTGGCATTGATGAGGTAGGTGAGGTGTAAAAAGTTTTGAGAGGGTAGATACTTCTTGGTGAGTAACTTCTCCTTATCCTATTTAAGTGTTCCCACAAATTGATAGATTGCGGTGACGTAAGAGGGGAGAAGAAATTGACTCTTCGGCTTCTTGCTCATGTGGATTAGTTGATCCATGAGATAGCAACTGGTTTGGAGGGGTTTGTTCTTCACAAGACAGAAGGGGAAAGCAAGATCTTTTTATGAGACCTTCTTATTCCCATCACCCCTCGCATTGATGGAGAAGGTGATGATGCGGTGAAGAATCCATAAGGGCAAAGTCTTTATATTCTTTGCAAGAGAGGATCCTGGGTCATGTCTTGCTTCGATCGAAACTTTTGCCCAAAACTCATAATATATAACATCGAAAGTTGAAATAATAAATGGAATCTACTCATTGATTTGGATGTTAAAGAGGGAGGACAGTTGCTCAATGATGATGAAGTACGGATCCCTAAAAGTGCGAAAGATGAGACTGTACTGCCCGATAGGAGATTTTGCTTTACAGCTCAGCTGAACCGTGCACATGAATTCTCGGACTATCTCCTCGTACCCTGGTTCATCTCTAAAAATGAACTCATTCTAGCCAAGGTTGGACATGAATGCTAAGATGTCGTTATGGATACCAAAAGTGTCAAGTAGAAAGGTGGAGGGTATTTTGTTAGGCAGGATGACTTTGGAGAGGTTTGCCTTATATCTCTTATTTTCTTCATGGGTCACTCCCTTAATATAGATGAGGGAAGGAGAAGCAGAAGGTTGTGCTATACCTTTGCCTTTCTCAGCTCTTGAAGATTTTTAGGTGTCATGAAGAACTTGAGAGAATTTGAGAGATTTAGAGAGAATTAGAGATTTGGAAGTTTGAGAAATGAAGTTGTGATGAAAAACACTATTGAGAGGGTTTATATAAGCTTTGAAGAGACATCCAACGACCATAAACAACTAGAAATGGATTAAATGAAGGGTTAAAAACGGTTGTCAATCAAATCACTTAATTGCCTAAGCGGTTAATCTAATTCGCGTCTGCGAAATTTAAAGTCACGATCGCGAATTTTGGAAAATATGAGTAACGGACAAATTTTCCTCGAGAAACGACGCGTCAATGGTCATACTTTTGAAAATCTGACAAAATTCATGATGGAGAGTGATTTTCACAATCACAATTTAACATTTGACAGCTGGATAAAGTTGACTTGTAATTCACGACTGTGAAGAAGAAATAGCGACAACGAATTTTGAGTTAGCAAGGATAAGTATGAGAAAATTTTGAAAACATGTGATCTACTAAAAATAAATAATAAACCTATTCATACAATCATCACTCATGCATACATAACAATAGCATCAAAGTTTTCACTTTAGGGAACTACCATCAAACATTCCCAATTCTCTCTTAATGAAGTTCATCCTTTCTTCATTTAGAGGTTTAGTGAAAATGTCTCCAAGTTGATAATTTTTGTCAATATATTCTAACACAACATCACACTTTTGCACATGCTCTCTAAGAAAATGGTGTCTAATATCTATGTGGTTACTCCTAAAGTGTTGGATGGGATTCCTAGAGAGATTAATAACACTTTTATTATCACATTTGATAGGAATGTGATCAATTATTTTGCCAAAGTCCTTCAATTGTTGTTTAATCCAAAGAACTTGGGAGCAACAACAATCCGCCATCACATACTCGACTTCCGTGGTGGACAAGGCAACCGATACTTGCTTCTTACTAAACCAAGAGACTAAACATTCTCCTATAAATTGGCAAGTCCCAGAAGTGATTTTTCTATCTAAGAGACTTATTGCATAATCTGCATCTGAATACTCTACTAGGCTAAATGAAGAGTTCCTAGGATACGAAAGTCCTAAATGAATTGTGCCATACAAGTATTTGAAAATTCTCTTCACAACATTCAAATGACCCTAGGAGAATATTGAAACCTAGCACACATGCAAACATTAAAACATTATAGCTCGCTTAGAAGCAGTAAGGTAGAGTAGAGATCCGATCGTACCTCAATATCTCTTTTCATCTACTGCTTTACCCGATTCGTCTTTGTCTAGTTTGATGGTAGTACTCATTAGAGTTTTAGCTACCTTGTAGTCTTCCATGCCAAATTTCTTGAGCATTTATCTTATGTATTTGGCTTAGTTGATGAAGATCCCTTCTTTAGATTACTTTATTTGTAGACCAAGAAAGAATTTGAGCTCTCCCATCATGCTCATTTTGAATTCCCTAGTCATACACTTGGCAAATTCCTCACAAAGAGATTTATTAGTAGCACCAAAGATAATATCATCAACATAGATTTGGACAATGAAAGTGTTATGATTGTGCTTTTTCATAAATAGTGTGGTGTCAACCTTCCCTTCCTCAAAATCATTTTGCAAGAGAAATAAACTAACCCTTTCATACTAAGCTCTTGGAGCTTGTTTTAAACCATAAAAGGCTTTGTTTAGTTTGAAAACATGGTTAGGAAAACAATGTGACTCAAAATCGGGAGGTTGTTTAACATAAACTTTCTGCTCAATAATGCCATTTAAAAAAGCACTATTTACATCCATTTGAAAAAGCTTGAAGTTCATATGACATGCAAAAGCTAAAAGAATCTTAATGGCCTCTAACCTTGCTTTTAAGGCAAAGGTTTCATCATAGTCTATGCCTTCTTCTTGGTTATATCCCTTAGCAACCAATCAAGCCTTGTTTCTAGTGATGACACCTTACTCATCTAACTTGTTCCTAAACACCCACTTATTACCTATAATTGGATTTTTCTTTAGGCCTAGGAACAAGTTCCCATACCTTTCTCTCAAATTGGTTGAGTTCTTCTTGCATAGCAAGTACCTAACTTTCATCATCAATAGCTTCATCAATTGACTTCGGCTGTAATTGAAAAGCAAATGCAAGATTATTATCTAAAGGATGAAGTTGAGATTTAGTACTTACACCATTTGAGTTAGGAGTTTGCCTATCAAGACATCTGTTTGCACCTTCACTATTTCTGGATTGGATTCTTGGATACTACACACTTTAGCACCAAACTTTTCAAGAGGCAAAGATTTCAAAATTTTGGAGTTTACTTCATGATTTGTGAGAATCCTACCAAACTTCTTCATGTTGGTGACGATTGTTAAGGGTCTATTGGTCATATCGGTGATGCTCTCATTCTCCTTCATCATGAACAACTCCCACTCTATCACATACATTTCTAATCGGTTGGATTTCACCAACGTGGCACCTTTATGATAGTTCTCCAATGTTTTCCATATCCCATGGACTGTTTAGCAATATTGTACTCTTCTAATCTCTTCTCTTAAAAGAGAGCTTAGAAGAATTGCCATGGCTCTCTTGTTCTTGCCATTTGATCTTCTATGTGCTTCAACCCACTCTTCTCTTGGAATGAGTTCTTCACTTCTATCCACTACCTTTGTGGGTGGCTTCCATTCTTTGACTACAACATCCTAGAGGTCCATCACTTTTATGTCAAGGTAAATTTCCATCCTATACTTCCAGTGAGTATAGTCAGCTTCATCAAAGTAGGGTTTGAGGTGTGTGTGGATTCCTTCTTGTGCCATGATCTTTATTCACCCAATGAAGGTTTGATTGTGAAACCATGCTTTGATACCATTTGTTTGCCCTTAGTACCAAAAAGGGGGTTGAATTGGTGTATAAAAATTAAAAAAAGAAAGGAAGAAGAGAAATGAGAGACACACAATTTATAGTGGTTCGGGTATAATAGATCCTACGTCCACTTCCCAATTTTCAGCAATTGGGTATTCCACTATCTATCAATGGTGTTTTCAAGCTCACACCAAACTTTTACACTTGTGTTTTCAAAGGCTCACACAATAACCTTTACACTTGTGTTTTAGAGGCTTACATAAAATGTAACATCCCCAGACACGTTCATTGGCATTATCACATGAACATATGCATTAGATAAATAGTCATTTAGAAGCACTGTTGCATTTGGGGACACTTGAACATTTAGAAGCATCGCTGTAGTTGGGGACACTTGAACATATATGTAGTGTTTGTATAGTTGCATGGCAAATTGTTTTATGTTGTGTGCATGTTATAGTATCATAAATAATGGTGTCTTAGAGCTTAATTAAAAGTATAAGG
>CATIWR010237566.1:0-28013 GCA_949677035.1 Omphalea diandra | reverse complement strand
TGAATCCAAACTCTCTCTCTCTCCTTGTGTCATATACATATATGTACATCAAATAAAAGTTTGATTGTGTGTGTAGGATGGATAAAACCTTTATGTATATGTATTTTGGACATTAATGATATGAGTTATATAAATGAATATGGTTGTTACACATAAAGTTTTGCATAGAGACACATGGAACACAGGTCATCGGCCGAATTCCAACTCTCTCTCCTTGGGTCATGTACATACATTTGATAGGAACTAGTTATGGTCACTGGTCTTGACATTAGTTAACACATATGTACATTAAATACATATGAGATTATATATGTATGATGAATAAACCTTAACGTGTATGCATTTTTGAACATGAAATGCCATGATTTGCAACTGAAGACGATAGTTACAATTGGTGGTATCAGAGGGTTTAAGCACACGTAGGGTAGATGTGCAAATCCCGATATGTATGACATCGCGGGGCCGATGGGCAAATCTCGGATGTTGAGTGCTTTGATAGGTACCAACTGTAGCCACGTTGTGACGTTACAATTTGTGGTATCAAAGTTGATTTACAAATGAGAATAATGGGTATCACAATTATTGGTTTGATAAATGAATTTAGATGTTACAGTTTTGGTATCAGAGAGGGCTTAAGCATACACGGGGCAGACGTGTAAATCTCGGTGTGTATGACATCGCGGGGCCGACGGGCAAATCTCAGATGCTGAGTGCTCTGATAGGTACCGATTGTAACATTACAGATTGTGGACATGAATAGATATGAGTTATGTAAATCAACACGGTTATTACACTTATAACCATGTATGTATCAAATTCTATGATCTCAAAACTTTGAGGAAGCCCTAGAGAGAGAACCAAACCTACCATAAAGATTAATAACATCAAAAGGTGAGTAAAAACCATAATTGGATTCAATGTGTGTATGTGATAATTATATGATATGATTATGTTCTATTACATGTATATATATGATTGAAATGTTACATGTTACATGAAAATATAAGTCAAGTAAGAATGATTGAATTGTTACATGTTACATGGGAATAATATGATTATGTTCTATTACATGTATAAATGATTGAATTGTTACATGTTACATAGGAATAATATGATTATGTTCTATTACATGTATATAGGATTGAATTGTTACATGTTGCATGGGAATACAGGCAAGTGAGAATCAAATGCTCTTAACAATTACTTGGCATATCATATGTAAATAAGTACTTGCACATGGAACTAAAAGGGCATTGTGACCGACTTATCAAACACTTGCAAATCATGTGGAAGATAGACCAATAGGTCCCAAATCATATGTCAAATGAATTACAAGAAGATGGACCAATAGGTCCCAAATCATATGTCAAATGAATTACAAGAAGATGGACCAATAGGTCCCAAATCATATGTTACATGAATCACATGAACATCCCAGGAGCAATGTTTGCCTTGCACGGTCACGACAAAGACAAAGCTGTTGCATTTACACTTGCAAAGTCAATTGTTATACTTGCAATGTATCTTAATGATATTTGATTATGGATTATGCCATGAGAATTTGATTATTGTTTTTATTCACTGAGTCACGACTCACCAAATTACAAAATTTTTTTTAGATATTGAAGAATAGGAATTGGACACTTTGTTGCTTTGAGTTTTACATTGAGACATATGGACCACAGGTTGTCGGCTGAATCCCAACTCTCTCTCCTTGTATCATATACATATTGGATTGTGTGTGTAAGATGGATAAAACCTTTATGCATATGTATATTGGACATGAATGATGTGAGTTTTGTAAAACAAATATGGTTGTTATAGTTATTGGTATCAGAGCAATATGAGTTCTGTCAAATAGAAATGAGTGTTACAGTAAATGCCACAAATTAAGGATAAACATGTAAGGGAGTGATTTATGAAGATTCCTTTTATTATTTACCAACCATGACAGATTTAAATGACCCAAAGTTGAAGCTTTTCATGAAAATCATACAAAGTCAATGGGACACTTGATGAGTCGAATTGATAAAATAAAGGCTAGCCAACAATCTAATTCCATAAACAATGTCAATAATAGAATGCCAAAGCTTGGGTGACTCTTACAAGATATGAAAGAAGATGGTAATTCCATGGAAGATTCTTCACAAAGATCCAACAAGCAAGATGGCAATCTTAGTAGCTTAAAGATTAAGATCCCTATTTTCAATGGTTTGTGTGATCTTGAAATTTATTTTTCTTGGGAAAAGAAAATGGAATTTATATTTGATTGTCATAATTATAGCGAAGAAAAGAAAGTAAAGCTAGTTGTTATAAAGCTTATAGGATATGCTCTTATTTGGTGGGATCAATTGATATATATTAATAAGAGGTTGGGAAATCCACCAAGTAGTACTTAGGTAAAGATAAAAAGAGCTTTGAGAAGGCATTTTGTACCTAGTTATCATCTTAAGGATATACACAATAAATTACAAAGGTTAATGTAAAGGACTTGGAGTGTGGAAGAATTTTATCAAGAGCATGAAATTACATTAATAAAGGTTGAAATTAAAGAATCGACAGAGCAAACTATGGCTCATTTTATTACTAGATTAAACAAGGAGATTGTCAATCAAGTTGAGGTCATGCCATACACAAACTTGGAGAATTTGTACCATAAGGCTCTCATTATGGAAAGACAACAAAATGGTTTCTTGGACTAACAAGTTTAAAAGTGGTGATAAGCCCAACACAAGGTTAAAGGTTAAACTACCTAAGAAAGAATGATGGAAACCAAATTTTACTACCCAACAAGCCTAACAAAAGTAGTTGTATTATTTAATTCCAGTGCTAAAGAAGAGGGCATGTTGCACAAGATTGCCCAAATAAAAGAACTATGGATATAAGGGATGGCGAGATTACTAGTGAACATAAAGATAATGATGATACCAATCCCAAGATGCCTCCATTAGAAGATGTTAATGATATTGATTAGGAAGACTGTAATGAGGTAACAACTAAAGATATGATTGTGAATAGGTATGCATTGAGTGAATAAATCAAGCTTAAGGAGAAAATATCTTTCATAATAGATGTAGAATAATGGCAAAATATGTGTTATTATAAATGATGGTAGCAGTGGCACTAATGCGACTAGTACCTATTTAGTTAAAAATATGCAATTGCCAACTTTAAAGCATCCTAAACCATGTCATTCATAATGGCTTAATGAGTATGGTAAGAGTTACTAAATAAGTTAATATTACATTTTATATAGGCAAATACAAGGATGAGGTATTATGTGATGTTATTTTAATACAAGCTAGTGATATGCTATTGAGGCGCCCTTCGCAATATGATAGGAGGGCTAAACATGATAGGTTTTCTAATATGTATGAGTTTGACTTTGAGGAAAAATACATTGTATTATCTTTTTTATCCCATTTTCAAATTTATTAAGATCAAAAGATTTTTATAGAGAGAGAGAGAGAGAGAGCGTGTGAATAAACAATAAAAAGAATTACCATGACAAAATGACAAATGTGAGAAAACCTAAATGGGGTATGAATTTAAAGTAGAAAAAGGAGAGAAAAGAGAGGATGCCCAAAAGAAAGGGGAGGGGAATGCAAAAGGAGAGGGTTTGAAAAGAGTGTTTTATGCACAAAATAGAGATGTGAGGAAAGTTTTGCTAGCCAAAACACCTATGGCTATGCTTTTGTTTAAAGATTTTCTACTAACTTGCTTTTCTTTTAGTGATGTTCTAACCAATTCTTTTAGTGATGTTCTAATCAAGTTTCTTTATAGTAATTTTGTTTCTTTATTGCAGGATTTTATAGATATATTTTTTGAAGATGTGCCAAAGGGATTGCTTCTTTTAAAAGGTATTAAAAACCAAATTGTTTTCATCTCTGGCTCTCAAATCCCTAATAGGTCGGGCTATAAAAGTAATTCCAAGGGAACAAAGGAGATTTAAAGGCAAGTTGAAGAATTAATAGAGAAAGGTTTGGTAAGGGAAAGTATGATTCCACATGCGATTCATGTTTTACTTGTACCTAAAAAAGAGGGATCATGGCGCATGTGTGTAAATAGTAGAGCCATTAACAAAATAAAATAAGTATAGGCATCCCATTCTTAGGTTAGATGACATGTTAAATGAATTGCATGGTGTATGCATATTTTCTAAAATGGATTTAAAGAATGGATATCATCAAATTCGTATGTGCAAGAGGGATGAGTGAATGCTGCCTTTAAAGCTATATATGGCTTGTATGAATAGTTGGTTATGCCTTTTGGGTTGACTAATGTCCTAGCATATTTATGAGGTTGATGAATTATGTTTTGCATGTATTCATAAGTAAAAGTTTGTAGTTAGTTATTTTAATGACATTCTTATATAATCTAAATCATCAAAAGAGAATTTAGAGCATATTAGGTTAGTTTTTGATGTCTTATGCAAGGAAAAGTTATATATCAACTTTAAAAAATGTTCTTTTGGTACTAGTAGACTTATTTTCTTAGGATTTATGGTAACTAAAAATTGAATAAAAGTTGAAAAAAAGGTAAGTGTTATTTCCTCTTGGCCGAAACCTACAACCATAAGTGAAGTAAGCTTTTTTAATAGTTTAGCTAGTTTTTATAAAAACTTTATTAAAGATTTTAGCACAATTGTAACACCTCTAACTGAAAATTGTAAAGAAAAGTATTGGTTTTCAATGGAGGGAGGCGCAACAAAAGGCTTTTAATTTGTTAAAGTTCAAATTAACTAATGCACCTTTGTTTGCTTTGCCTAATTTTGCTAACACCCTTAAAATTAAATATGATGCTTCAAGTTTGGGCATTAGAGCTATTTTGGTGGAAGAAAAGAGGATAATTGCATATTTTAGTGAAAAACTTAGTAGACTTACTCTTAAATACCCAACCTATGATAAGGAGATGTATGTATTAGCTAGGGCTTTACAAACATGGCAACATTACTTATGGCCCTAAGATTTTGTCATCCACACTAATCGTAAGTCTTTGAAATACCTTAAAGGGCAACTAAAGCTAAACAAAAGGCATGCTAAATGGAGTGAGTTCATAGAGTTTTTTCCATATGTCATAAGGTATAAACAAGTTAAAACTAATGTAATAGATGATGTACTATCTTGAAGGTATACTATTCTTACTCTTTTGGATTTTATCTTGAAGGTATACTATTCTTACTCTTTACATGAATTACTTATTAGGGAAGCCCATGAGGGTTGGTGTATGGGACTCTTTGGTGTACAAAAGACTTTAGATGTATTACATGAACACTTCTATTGGCCCAATATGAGAAATGATATGTAAAAAGTATGTGATAGATGTGTTGCATGTAAATAAGTTAAGTCTAATCAAAACCACATGGTTTATATATGCCTTTACCCATTCTTAATCTACTTTAGGTTAATATTTCTATGGACTTTATTTAGGTTTACCTAGGTCTAAATGTGGTAATGATTCTATTTTTGTAGTTGTTGATAGGTTTTCTAAAATGACATATTTTATTATTTGTCATAAAACTAATTATGCCATTAACATTGCAAATTTGTTTTTCAAATAAATTGTAAGATTACATGGTATGCCTAGAACTATAGTCAGTGGTAGGGATACAAAATGTTTGTTTCAATGGGGGTAGGCATAACAAAATGCTTTTGATTTGTTAAAGTTCAAATTAATTGATGCATCTCTGCTAGCTTTGCCTAATTTTACAAACACCTTTGAAACTGAATGTGATGCTTTAGGTTTAGGCATTAGAGCTATTTTGATGGAAGAAAGGAGGCCAATTGCATATTTTAGTGAAAAACTTAGTGGACTTACTCTTAACTATCCAACCTATGATAAGGAGATGTATACATTAGTTAGGGCTTTGCAAACATGGCAACATTACTTATGGCCCAAAGAATTTGTCATTTATATTGATCATAAGTCATTGAAGTACCTTAAAGAGCAATAAAAGCTAAACAAAAGGCATGCTAAATGGAGTGAGTTCATAGAATTTTTTCCATATGTCATAAGGTATAAACAAGGTAAGCATAATGTAGTAGTTAATGCACTATCTTAAAGGTATACTCTTCTTACACTTTTGGACTCTAAATTGCTTGGTTTTGAGTATATTAAAGACTTATATGTTGATGATATTGATTTCGACATGTAATACAAAAATTCTGATAAAACTACTTTTGAAATATTTTAGGCATGATAAAATTCTATTTAGTGACAACAAACTTTATTCCTAAATCTTATTTGCGTGAATTACTTGTTAGAGATGCCCTAGGGGTAGGCATATGAGACATTTTGGTGTGAAAAAGACTTTAGATGTATAGCATGAACACTCCTATTAGCTCAATATGAGAAATGATGTGTGAAAAGTATGTGATAGATGTATTGCATGTAAATAAGTTAAGTCTAAATCAAAACCACATGGTTTATATATGCCTTAACTTGTTTCTAATATGCCTTAGGTAGATATTTCTATGGACTTTATTTTAGTTTTACCTTAGTCCAAATGTGGTAACGATTCTTTTTTTGTGGTTATTGATAGGTTTTCTAAAATGCCACATTTTATTGCTTGTCATAAAACTGATGATGCCATTAACATTGCAAATTTGTTTTTATAAAAAATTGTAAGATTACATGGTATGCCTATAACTATTATTAATGATAGGGATACAAAGTTTTATGTTTCTTTTTGAAAAACATTATAGGGTAGATTGGGTACGAAGTTGTTGTTTTCTACTTTTTGTCACTCCCAAACTATTGCTCAAACTGATGTTATTAATAGAGCTCTAGGGAAACTTTTGAGAGTTTTAATTAAAAGAACTTAAAAGTCTTAGAAGAAGTGTTTGTTGCATATAGAGTCTGCTTATAATAGGAGTGTGCATTCATCCACCTATTATTGCCCTTTTGAGATTGTTTATGGATTTATACCATTTAGTCCATTAGATCTTTCCCATATACCTTCAAATATGTGATTGGACTTAGAATGGAAAAAGAGATATGATTTTGTTAAACAGTTGCATAAAAAAGTACATTCAAACATGAAGAAAAAGGAATGTGCAAATATACAGGAACACTAATAATGGTAGAGTTAAAGTTGTATTTGAATCAAGTGATTGGGATTAAGTAGACTTTAGGATGGAATGATATCTTAATCACAAGAAAAGTAAGTTTGACCCTAGAGAAGATGGTCCTTTTATAATTTTAGAGAGGGTTAAAGATAATGCTTACAAGTTATAATTGCCTAGAGATTATAATGTAAGTGTTATTTTTAATGTTGTTGAGTTATCTCCTTTAACTTGGATGAAAGTTTAGATTATAGGGCGAATCCTCTTGAGGAATGAGGGAATGATGCAAATGGCTTAGGCAAGGATGGAAAGAATCTAATTCAACTTTAAAGTCTAGTCATAAGAGGAAGGCTCAAAAAGTTTAAAGATGCACTAAGAGCTTTCATGCAAGGGAAATTTTTTTTTAAAAAAAGGCTTATGAAGATAATGAATTACGTGAAGACCAAATGCAAAAGGATGGGAGCATGGAGTCTTCAAAAGGATTCTTGGTTTAATTCAATGGAGTCCCAATTCATGGAAGGAGGAAATTCAAGCATGGTCGTATCCATGGTTGTACATCATAAAGGGCAAATTCCCAATTTTTGGCAGAAAGTTACGGCATGGCCATATGTCTTTGCAATCATGTGGTAGAATATAGCATAGTAGTGTGCATGGTGGCTTCGAGCAATTTTTTTATCCAATTTTTGTAATTTTGAATTCTTTATTAGCCAATCATAAGGATTTAAAATCTTTCTTGTTTCATTAGGAAAAGATTAATTAATGAGTTTTTGGAAGAAAAATAGTATTTATGAAGGAATATAAGTCCTATTGTGCTTAAAAATATCTTAGGAAGATTCTTTCCACTTTCTATTCAGATTTGTATTAGTTTAAGCCTTATAAGCCTATAAAAGGTTTAAAAAATGAGTTTGTATACAACTTATTATTAATTTACAAATTTTTAGTGAGATTTTATTCTCTTATTAAGTTCTTGAAAGGAATTGGTGAGATTTTTGAGTGAGCTTAATAATTTAACAAAACTTGTTTGATCCAGGGTCTAAATTACTTATTTAATTTAGGGTTGAGATTGGCACAATTTAAAATCTTATTCATAGGTTGCTAGAAATAAGTTTTCTAAAGAGTTAGTTTATATTTAATTATTTATCTTTATTCTTAATCCTTGCATTAAAAGCTTGGGACTTATGGTTGCAAACGAGTAAGTACGCTAATCCCACGTTGTTCATATCATTATTACAGAATGTAATGAACGTTTACAACATGGATGCTTTCCAATCCTTACAAGCTCAAGTATCCATATTGTCCAAACAATTGAGTGCTTTTACTTATAATGTTGTGTCTTCTCTTTTCGTGCAGATTATGTGTAACTTTTATAGGTAGAGCTAGCATAAGAGTGTTGATTGTTAATCAGGGAACCCTTTTGCCCAAGAGCAAGTAAACTATATGGCAAACTTCAATCATTAACCCAACAACCCTTACTTAAATACCTATAACCCGAGGTGGCGTAATCACCCAAATTTCTCTTGGTCTAACAAGAATACCCTTAACCCCAAAATCTAAGGACCACCCAATTTTCAACCCTCATCACCAAACTACCAACCTCAAGAAAATAAATTGAGCTTAGAGAATGTCTTAGAAAAATTCGTAACCAAAGTCGATGTTAAGTTTGAACATCATGATGATAATATGAGAAAACTAGAAGGTAAAAGCTAACAAAAATCATTCCTCCTCCATCCATAACCTTAAGATCTAAATAGAACAACTAGCCAATTCCTTTAGTTCTAAGTCTCAAGGTACTTTACTTAGCTCTTCCAAAACCAACCCTAAAGATGATGTGAAAGTCGTCACCTTTAGGGGTGGTAAAGAACTTTAACTTAGAGTATATAAGGAAGCAAAAGAGGAAAAAGGCAAAATGGGTAAAGAAGGAAAGTTGATCTTGGAGAACAAACCTAATGAGAAGGTCAAACCATATGTACCTTTCATGCCTTTCCTTTTCAAGACTGAAGCAAAATATGATGGATAAGCAATTTGCAAAGTTTTTGGATATGCTCAAAAAGATCCAAATCAATATACTGCTTGTGGAAGTGCTTACCTAAATGCTTAAATATGCAAAGTTCATGAAGGATATCATTTCAAAGAAAACATACTATAGGAATATGAAAGAGTCATATTAACCAAGGAATGTAATGTGATCTTACTCAACAAGTTGCCTTCAAAAAAAGGAGATCTAGGTAGTTTCACTATACCTTGTGATATTGGTCTTTTTTCTTTTAAAAAAGCTCTTTATGATATAAGATCTAGCATAAATATAATGTGTTTACCTATTTTCAAAAAACTAGGAATTAGCGAGATGAAACCCATAAGATGTCTCTCCAACTAGCAAACCATCAAAGGGATAGTTGAGGACATTCTCATTAAGGTACACTAGTTCATCATCCAAATGGATTTTATAATTCTTGACATGGAGATGGATAGGGAAATCCCATTACTCTTAGGATGGCCATTCTTAACAATGAGGAATGCTTTGGTTAATGTTAGGGAAGGCACACTCACCTTGAGAATGGGAGATGAGGAAATGGTCTTTAACATGTATAAGGCGATCAAAAAGCCTATGAAGGATGAATGATGCTTAAGGATTGATGTCTCTAAATAGTGCACTAAGGACGTCTTTCAAGAAAATAAAGGAACCCTAAAAATTGAAACGGTGGTTGTGGTAAGTGTAAAAGAAGAAAAGAGGAAGACGTCATGGAGGTAAGTATCCCAACTTTGGAAATTTGTGATGCACCTTCTCTTTTTTCTTTTTCTTCTTCTTCTCTTGTTGAGCCTTCAGAATATGAGAATTATTTGTGGTAGCCCTACCTTCCATTTTTAGACCTCCCTAAATTAAACTCAAATCTTTACCCCCTTAACTTAGGTATGCATTTCTGGGGAATGATAATACCCTTCTAGTTATCATTTTTAATGATCTTAGCTAAATACAAGAGGAAAAACTATTGAGGGTGTTACAGCCTTCGAAGGACATTAAGGTAAACCATATCAGATACTAGGGGAATTAGTCCTACACTTTATATGCATAAAATTTTAATTAGGGAAAATGATAAAACTAGTATAGAATGCCAAAGGTGGTTTAACCCTAATATGAAGGAAACGGTAAAATTACAAGATGTAGGAATCATTTCGAATAGCCTATTGACTAGTCCGATTCAAGTACTTCCCAAGAAAAGAGGGATGACAATTGTGACCAATGAAAATAATGAGCTTATCCCTACTAGGAACATCAAGAGATGAAGAGTGTGTATCGATTATAAGGAGCTAAATATGGCAACCCATAAGGATCACTTCCCCTTGCCATTTGTTAATCAAATGTTGAAAAGACTTATAGGTCATATGTACTATTGCTTCTTAAATGGGCACTCAGGCTATTATCAAATTCAAATAGCATTGGAAGATCAAGAAAATATGACATTTACATGTCCATATGGTATATTCACTTATGCCTTTTGGGCTATGCAATATGCCCTCCATCTTCTAAAGATGTATGACAACCAAAGTTAATAAGGGAAAGGCACCTATGAAGGCTCATTAACTTGTAGTGATCAATGATGACCTATATGGGATGAAAGAATACCATGAAAATAAACTTCCTAAGGAAATAGAATGTATTACAATTGTTTTTGACAAGGCTACAAAAAGTGATAAGGAGAGCACCCGATTTGATTTTGTTAAGCAACAAAAAAAGATCCAAAAGTCTTTAAGTACCAAGGGAATGGAAAAAGTGACTGATATTGAAGAGTTGCTTGCTCACAAACACAAGAAAATCTTGGTTAATTTTTGAATGCCTGAGCTCCCTAAGTCTATAGGAATTTAGAATTCTAAGTACCATATTTGTTCATATATGCTAGTCATGAAGTCATATGGGGCCTCGATAGATATCATGTTAGAGCTTTTTGAACTGTCACTTAAAGGGTCTACCAAGACATGGTAGTTTAACTAGTTGAAGACTAAAAAGAGTTGATAGAAGCCTTTGAGAAGCAATATACTTATAGCTCGGATCTAGAAGTTACTTTACATGACTTGGAATCATTGAAGTAAAAAACTAGTTAAAGCTTCAACGACTACATTAGAAGATGAAAAAAGGTTGCATTGGAGGTGACTAGTAAGCCCATTTAAAAGAAGTATGGATGATTGTCAAGGGAGTTCTACCTAGTATTAGCATTAGAATTAAAAGGATGTTTGTCATAAACTTTGAGGATCTCTAAAAGGCTGGTTTCTAAGTTGAAGAGTTAAAATTTAAGTCGAAGAGACAATATAGGGGAAGGAGGACCACTCCATGTCAACCTCAGACTAAATGGAATAAATCTATTAGTGTAAACATGGTAAAGGCACTAAGATAGTTTACTGAGTTAGGAACGCCTCTATCTAAAGCCTTCAAGGGATTGCAAAAGAAACGGGTACTAAAGCCTTTGGCACTGAGACCACCTCTGAATCCATTGCTAAGGGGACATGATGCCATTGCATACTATGTATATCATCAATGGGCTAGGCATAATACTAATGACTACTATAGATTGAGGCATGAGATTCAAGACCTCATTGATAACAAGGAAATTGTTTCGTCGAATCCTAGATGACTTAGCATATGAGGGAACCCTCTTCCGAAATATTGCGATGTTCCTCTTCCAAACTAATGGACATTTATGATAGATTTTAGAGTTCCTTAGGAAGTTGTTATTACTATTTTGAGGAGATTGCGAAGGAAGTAGCAGTTGTTTGCACTGTTAATCCTTGGGAAAGCTCAAATGAGGAAATAAAAGAGGAGAAGAGAAAAAGGGTGATTCAAGTATTGAAGAGTGATGAAGTGAAGGGAATGAAATTGGTAGGCCATGTGACTCAGAGTAGGAAATACCATCCTAATAAGGAAGCTCCTAAGGAATCGAGGGTTAAGAAGAAGGGAGATGAGCTCACTACGAAGGAGAGAGAGGACAACAACCCTATCTTGAGATAGTTGAAGAAGATGCTAGCTTAGAATAGTGTGTGGTAATTGCTTATCACATCTCAAAAGCATAAGGAGGCTATGGTGTAATCTTTGTGAAGTATAATTATCTCAAAGGAGGCTATCCCAAAAGATGTTGTTTCCCTAGTTACTCATAAAGGCAAAATTTCTTTTTTTGATGAGGACTTACCACTGGAAGGAAAAGATCACATCTTAGCCCTATTTATATTAAGTTGAGGTGAAATGGAGGAGGACTTCATATGTGATGGTTGATTATGAATCGAGAATCAATATATGCCCATTAAAGTTGTTGCACAAGTTTGAATTGTCAGAGAAAGACTTTGAGGCATCAGATAGTATCATTCGAGTCTATGATGATAGTAGAAGGCCAAGCTTAAACATATTCAAGGTTATGGTGAAGATAAGAATTATAGAGACAATGATGGAATTTACAATATTAGATATTCCTATCACTTTCACATTTCTAATGGATAAATCATTATAGTATCTATTAGGATCTATTGGCAGGTATGCCTTCTATTGTGTATCAAAAAGTTAAGATTCCCTATAAATGTGAGATAGTGACAATTCATGCATAAGTTAGGGAAATTATATTGGCATTAAGTATGGTTGTTTCACATCTTAGAGGGTTTCAAATTGTTGGGGTTGTTGACAAGTGGGTTGATCCAAAGGCAATGAGAATTATGAAGAACATGAACTTTCTACCATGCCAAGAGTTAGGAAATAATTCCACTAGTGTGTTAGAATTTCTTGAAATTCCTACTCAGACCACTCAGAGAGGACTTAGATACCATGGTACAGGGTTAAAGTTAAAAGTGAAGGCTTTGCATGGGTCACTATCTAATTTCTTCATGAAGGAAAGTGGAGTGATTTAAATAGTTAATGAAGATACCACTGAGGATGTAAAGCCATCAAATGATGATATAGAACAACTTGAGAAGCCCATTTTTTAGATGGGGGTAAGTGAACTAGGCCATCAAAATTACCAAGATTCATCAAAAGAATAGGATGAGAGGAAAAAGAGAAAGAAGAAAGGTAAACATGTTACAAAGATAAAGGACATTTAATAGTTAGGTCAATCTGCGGTGATATATTGTCCTCAGTCTACATGGCCATGGCATGATAAGAATAGGACCATTAATGAGCAGAGCAAGTAATACTTACTAGATTAGCACTTTTGGCCACTAGAGAGGATCTTGAAAAGGAGAGGTTTGACTTGATGGAGCAAAATACACTCTTCATGGGCTTGAAATAGGAGTATACTAGATCATGCAAGTTCCCTCTGGCTGCTTACACTAGAAAAGTTGGAAGATATTGAGATAATGATTATAAACTCCATTGAAGAAGTAAGTGATAGGGAAATCCAAAGCCATGTGACAAAGACTGAGCCAACCATGGCCAATGGTACCACATTTTGGGAGAACTTTATATAGATTGAACTAAAAGATGATCAGATGAAATTAATTTTTGAAGGGGTTGTTAAGGTTGTTGCTGGTACAAAGGATGGAAATGTGATAGATTTGCCACAATGCATGGGTTTGAATGTTTTAACTGATTGGGGAGAAGGAAAAGGAAGAAGAAAACCCATCTAAGGAAGCTCCATTTCTTAACATCACTTATGTTCTTTTTTATAGGCTTTTTTTTAGGATGACGATGTATTTCTTTCTAAGTTTAAGGCAATGAATGACAAGTTAGCTTACTTGTGTGATGTGTTTCCTTATGCTAGTATGCACATCATTTTATTAGCATATTTAACATTAGTTTTATGCATACCACTGTATTTAATTTTGGCACATAAGAAAATCTAAAAATCTTGTACATTGCCAATGATGTCACACCATAAGAATGGAGAAAGTTTGAATAGCTGCTTAAAAAGTATTAGAGGGCTTTTGATTGGACATATAAGAACATACTAGAAGTTGATAGGTAAATCATCGAGCATCAAATTCTAACTTACCCACATATGAAGTTGATAAAGCAAAAACTCCTGAGAAGAAATGAATAAGCAACTAAATGCCATGTTCTTAGAAATTTTGGATTACCTAGAATGGTTGGCTAACATAGTGCTACTACCAAAGAAAATGGAAAAGTAAGAATGTGTGTTTATTATAGGGATCTAAAGAAGGCTTGCCCAAAGGACGACTTCCCTTTGTCCCCATATTAATGTGCTAGTGGATAGTGTCATGATATGTGTCATGTATTCCTTTATGGACAAATTCTTTGGGTACAATCAAATTCTTAAGCTATCATAGATAAGGTAAAAATGGGTTTTACCATAGAATGAGGAACACATTATGATAAGGTAATGCCATTTGGATTGAAGAATGTAAAAGCTACATATTAATAGATGGTGATTGCCTTATTTTATGACTTGATCCATAAAGAGGTGGAAGTGTATGTGGGCAAGGTAAAGTATGAAATAAGAGAAGGACACTTTGAAGCTCTAGAGATGATCTTGAAGAGACTCTATAAGTACAACTTGAAGTTAAACTTAAAGAAATATGTGTTCAGGGTCACCTCTAGTAAGCTATTGGGACATGTGGCCAGTAAGAAAGGTATCGTAGGGGATTTGAGTAAAGGCTATTCAAGACATGCCTACACCTAAGACAGAGAAGGATGTCCCTATAGTACATCGACTAGTTCATAACGAGTCTCACTCCTATTTGTGAACCAATCTTTTTGTTGCTAAGGGAGGATCATTCGGTGATGTAGAACAAATAGTGCCAAAAAGCCGTTAAGAAAATAAAAGAGTACCTAACTAGCCCATGACTATTGAAACCTCTAAAGCCTAAAAAGTCATTAATCTTATATCTGATAGTAAAATATAGCTCTATTGGTGCGATGCTAGCTCAAGAAGACAAAATAAGGAATGAGCATGTTGGATACTATCTCAGTAAGAAGTTGTTTTCTTGTGAGGAGAAGTATAATTAGGTATAAAAGACATATCTAGTATTAGTATGGACTATGAAGAAGCTGAGGCATTATCTTCAATCATACCCTATGGAAGTGGTCTGAAAGCTTGATCTAGTTAAGTATTTGCATGATGCCCCTTCCCTGATTGAAAAATTGGCAAAATGTTTGATCTTATTGACCAAATTTGACATTTAGTACAAAACTCAGAAGGTAGTCAAAAGGTGAGCAATCTTTGAGTGTTTAGCACAATAGCCTCCCGAGGAAGGAGAATCTGAACCTTTGTAGTTCTTAAAGGAATGGTTAGGTGCAATTGAGCCTTAAGGTTAGAGGTTGTATTTTAACAAAGCGGTGAGCAAGAAAGGAGTTTGTGTATGAGTGATTTTGACCTAACCAAAAGGAGAACTCTTCCTGGTAGCCATGAAACTGGATTTCAAGGTGACTAATAACATGGCTGAATATGAGGCATGTTCACTAAAACTAGAACTTCTAAAGCAAATAAGGGTTAGGATGATAAAAGTGATTGGAGATTCATTGCTAGTTATCTCATAAATGACTAATGAATGGGAGTTGAGAGAAGAATGTCGAGGCCCATACTTAGAACATATGAAGAGATTGGCAGAGAACTTTTAAAAGGTCAGATTCCACCATCTACCACGAGAGGAGAATGTAATGGTTAATGCCTTAGCAACTTTGATTTTTGTCTACGCTAGGATGAAGGCAATGCCAACGAAGATGCTAATCATGCTTTGATCTGAGGCACTATGCCATGTCAATAAAAGTGTGATGTAAGTATTAGTAGAGAACTTCCCTAGTAATACGATGTATAAACATACTTAGAGAATGGTGAGTACTCTGAGGGACTGAAAGTAAAGACAAGAATGTGATCTAGAAACTGGCAACATAGTTTATAGTCCATGATAGTACAGTGCATAGAAGGATGCCTGATGGAGTCCATCTGAGATGTATGGTAGAAAAATCGGATATAGTCATAGAAGAAGTGCATGTAGGAGTTTACGACCCTCCTATGAATAGGAAAGTTTTAGCAAATAAGAACTTTAGATTAAGGTACTACTAGGTTACTAGCGAACAAGATTGTATTTGGATGGTTCAAAGCTGTCACCGGTGTTAAGTCCATGGTAGCCTCATTTGTTGCCTACCAAACTATAAAATCTCACTTCACCCTAGCCATTTACAATATGGGGTATTAATGTGATCGAAGAAATTAAATCAACCTCTATAATGGGGCATAAGTACACTATAGTGGCAGTAGACTACTTTTAAGAGTGGTTAGAAAATGAAGCCTTCAATAAGCTAAGGGTAAAGCAAATGGCACGATTTATTAAGAATGACCCCATCTATCACTATGGGGTACCGCATTATGTGTTATAAATAATGGTGTCCATATTTAAGTTAAGGTTAGGGTTATCTTATGAAAACATGGGGTAACCCACCATAAGTCATCACCTTACAGACCATAAGTATTAATAAAAAATATATATATTATCAAGATGGCAGTAGTGTACAAAATGGAGGCAATATTGTCAATTGAGATAAAAATTAAGTCTTTGCAAGAGTTGGTTGAGTCTAAAGTCCCTAAGTATTAATGGATAAAAAATATATTCGAGCAATTATATATACTATAGGGGAAAAGACTAAAAGCTCTATATCACGTTCAGTTGTATGAAGCTAGGATGGCTTGCACATTCAATAAGCAAGTCAAAGTTGAGCATGATAAATGTTGGTGATCATATGTTGAAGGTAGTCCAACTAAAAACTTAGGATCCTCAAAGAAAATTTAGGCTAAACTAGGAAGGCCCTTATGTGGTCAAACAAATATATTCAAGTGATGTAGTGAAATTAGTAGACATGGATGGGAATGAGTTCACCAAACCAATAAACCTAGATAGACTAAAGAGGTACTTCATGTAAGGTGTGAGAAAAGTAAAAATTGACCAGCTAAGTTGAAAGCTTGAACGGACAGCTTAGGCAAAAATTAAGGCAGGAAATAAAGAAAGAAAAAGAAAGCTTGCTAAGATAAAAACCCAAAAGAGCAACTTAGGCAAAACTTATAGCATAGAAATGAAATACAAAATAAAGTAAAAGTCAAGAAAGTGCGATTGACCACTATGGGACCATATATAGTGTACCTAATCTATAATAATAAAGGTAGGAGTAAAAATAAGGAATTGGCAAGGCATAGGCATTGAGCAAGATAATTTGATGATCTAATGTGTCAATAGTAAAAGTAGTAGCATGCATTTAATTAATGTGTAAAATGTGAAATATAAATGATTCATTTTAAGCATGACATCAAACAAAAACACATTTGCATAATTAATGTAAACGTAGTCATACATGTCTTTAAACTATAATTAAACATAAAAAGTCTTTTTTTTTTTTTTATAGAAGATCATTATCTACTACTCTCTAATGCGATGTCTATAGCTTTAGAGATCGCTCAACCATGTCATGTAACTCTCATTGCTTTTAGGATAAGGAACCTTACTTTTAAAAGTTATAGATGTAATGATTAGTTCAACTAGCCTCTACCTTATCCAGAAAGTACTGGCACAAAAGGCCCTTAATGAAAAAAGGGAGAACTCTACCTCAAACTGAGGAGCACTAAATTGGTGATGCACAATGGTTGGGTCAGAGAACACATTGAAAGCCAAAGTAGGAAGAATGGCATAATCTCCTTAAGTTTTCAAAGTAACGCAAGAGAAGTTCCACCACTGACAACTCCAATGAATGTCAGTGATAGTAATGCAGGACATTCACTTAGCCCTAATAATAGTAACCTTGGTAGATAGTGGTTAAAATGGTGTTAGGGGTAGTAACGACTTGCATCCACTATTGGAACAATAAATAATTCTAGCCACTCTTAAAGCCATATCTAAAAAATAATAAAAAAAAAGAGGAAAAAAAAGAGAAAAAAAGAAAAAATAATAAAAAAATAATGAGCTCATTTGGCTAAAAACCCAAAATGACTGCCTAAGTAAAAGTTAGCAGTCTGCTGGACTAAAAACCACAAAGGTCGTCCAAGAAAAGATTAAGACAATAAAAATAATGAACAAAATAAAAATAAAATGAAATTGCAAGAGTAAAGGTTATGAAAAATCCATACCTGAAGAAACAATGCGCTCTTAGAGAAAGAGTCGGTGACCATAAGGGACACTTTGTCTAAACCCACGATGGTCTAGCCTAGAATCATCTAGATGGGAGTCTTCCTCGACTCAGCCCCTTTGAGGAGGGGTAAAATTTGTAGGTCAATCTCTTCATCCTCTCTTAAGAATAAAAACTCTCTTATAAGGATTATTGCCATAATACAGACTTGAGCAATGCAAGTACAACCTCTAAAAGGGTATAGAGTAAGAAAGGAGCCATGAGAATTTTCTTCTTGCCCAACATGTGCCAAGTACCTTATCATATCACATGTCAAACAACTCCATCATCTTTCAGACATATGGGTAATCTAACTGCTAACAGAGCAATCCTATCAGTAATTATGACATGATGTCAAGATTTACGCCAAACTCCTTTAATAGGAGGCAGATCTCAATATGCCTAAAATGGAAAGCATTGGTGGTGGAATCCCGTAAATTGCAAGTTGCTCAAAGAAAACTCGCGTCAAGATAGACAAAAGAAAGATAACGAAGAGATGCAAGATTAGACCAAGGTAGATCCAACCAAATCTGGGGTAGGGGAGACCTTTGAAATGCTCGTGCCATACTTTGGAGGCTAAAAATGATGGGTTTGAAGAGAAAAAATGTGTATCGGGATTTATAGAAGTGGATGAGGTTGTTTTATGTTTAACAACTATAAATAATAAGGTAGGTCTATATAGCCCACTTAAGTAGTCTATACAGACTAATATATGTATGTACAAACCACTTGATAGGCTATACAGACCACCTTTCTTTAAAATTAATTAGAAAAAATTTAGGTAGCACTCCCTTGTATTTTTAACTCGAGAATCATTTGTATCTGCTTTAAAATGCATATGTATGAACACAAAAAAAGCAAAATGGTTTAACATTCATTCATAATATAAAATCAGAGGCCATGATCAAATTTTGAATAGAAAATTAAAAGTTTTGAAGTTTGACAAAATGGAAGCAAAATCACCTTAATTATTATAAAAGTTATATCATCTAAATAATCATCCAAAATTGAGGCTTTCAAATCACCTAATGAAACTATACAATTGTGCAAAATAATATAAACAAAATCCCAAAGATGCATTGTGTTATAATGAAAGAAAAAAAAAAAAAGACAATCCCAAAGGCTATAAGATCTCGAGGGCTCAACTCTCCCTACTTCCTAACAGCATCACATTACTATCCTCTGCCTCACGATCAATGGCCATGTATCCACCATTTGTAATTGCTTAGGTTAGAATCTCTATCTATGCCTTTGCATTCACCAAGTGCTTGTTCGTATCCCATAGATCAAACACTAGATCATCTCCTACAAAATACATAAGGGATAAGATGGTTAAGACATAAATCATATAAAAACATAAGTCATGAGCATGCATACATGCATTTATTTTCATTTACAATATATTTCTTTTATTACTATCTTGCATATATTGTAATTACTGTGTCATGGCCCTCTTCAAGGCAATAATCAACTCAATAATGGCCTTGGCCTAAATATGAAGGATGTGTAAAAAAAAAAAAAAAAAAGGAAAAGATGCACTTTAGTAATGAAATCTCCATCACAAAAAAAATGAAGACAAGTAATAAGACACTCATGTGTGCAGTCCCAACTGACTTAAAGGTATAAATGGACTAGGTGAGTTGTAGTGACATCATCAACCCTGTCAAAAGATGTCATGCAAAACTCCACCATATTATCTGGCATAAAGTCCAGCTCACCCATTACAACAGTCTCTAATCCTTCAAAAGTGAACTCACATGCCCTTTTGCGACTTAGGTTAGTGACGATAACAAGTGTAGATGTAGGAGTGGTAGGCCTCTATTTGACCCATGCAGTAGTCCCTCAGGCCTCGTGCTAAAGGATGATCCCATTATTAGCCTCATGCCAAGGGAATGCCTAGATGGCCACCTTTAACAATGAGAATCGCCTAACCAGGGCCTCAAAAGTCTAAGTCTTATAGGGACCCCAATCTAAGACGAGATGATCCCTGATAGGAAATGCAATGTCACCACAAGCTCCCCACCCTCCTTCAGATCTGCCACCTAAAACATGTTCATGGTCAAACAATAAGGGACAGGTCATGCATGTATACCCTAACACTAGCAGAGGTACCATTCACCTAAGTACCACTCATAAAAAGAGGCCCCACCATCAATTGCGATAAGTAAGAGAAGGCCTCCACCTCTATCTCCATCACCTCTAATGGTGATGCCTTCATGGGGTCTTTCCAGTCGAGATGCATTCACAATAAGAGCAAATGATCATTATAAGTATAAAACTACGGAATAATAAAAGACCAACTATAACTAATACAAGTTTGTTTTTGTAGGACTGTATTACTTAATTGATGGTAAGGGTGTTCAGGCGAACATGCCTACCAACCACAAAAAACTTTGTATAGGGCGCAGTACTCCATCGAATGAAGTTAGGGTAACTACCCTCTATGTCAGCCATAAGGTTGTTCCTCATTAACAAGCCTAGCTCGAGGGCCTAAGCTTGTCAATAAACATCACATGAATCCAAAAATAATAGAAAAGGATAAGTACACAAAGAAAGATTAAGTGGTACTCATAATAAGCACTCGCCACGTGTTGCACATGTACTCCTTACCTTTGGGACATCGATCTAGGTACCTATACAAGTATGCCAACACTGGAAACCCCCAATCGAAGTTGTGTAAAAGCCCTAGGTCCTTCAACACTCGAACAAGGCATAACTCACAACATTAGAAGCATTCGAGAATAGGACCCCTTACAGAGCGTATAGTAAGAAGCAATGCATGTGTTGATCCACTATCTCTTGTACATATCATGAATAATTGGAAGGGCACCAGAGCGTATACTAGACTACATGACAGTCTGACCCCCTCTAGTCTGGGGTACGCATCTAAGAAGATGAAGGATGAAATAGCTTTAGAGCACCAGCGCGTGCACACTAGAGTTTGTAGGGAAAGGAATGCCTCCTTTCTAGTAGAAAATGATGCCTAGAAAATGAGAAAAGAAGAAGAATAAAAATGCATGAAATTTCAAGGTCAAAAAGCAAGAAGGAGCAAGAAATTAGATTAACAATATGAGATTACAAAAATAAAATATAAATCCATACAAACCAAAGTAGCAAACCATATTAGTTGTTAGAAAATAAATTTTACTAAAATAAAATATGAGTGTCTTAAAAGTTATCTCCTGATAATTTTGGAAACTAACCAAATTGCTTATAGGCAAAGAGAAATTATAGGACACTACAATGTTGACAAGGTAGAAAAAATAAATAATGATGAAAAAAAGAACACCTACCACTATCAAATTAGCTCCTATAAGGTGACGGTACATGTTAAAGACCATCGATTTATTGCCACGCAGAGGAAAGTCAATTGAAATCATCTCCATAGTCATATTCTCTTGTAAACTTGCCCTATCAAAACCTCCCTGCGATCTTAACTGCTTTAGGGCATCACATGTAGCAGCACCCTTATCGAAAAGGTCCTCCTAGATGTCAAACATCTCGTTGTCATGGTATCAGCCATGGTGCAGTCCTTCAAAAGCAAAGAAAACCTAAAAGCTAAGTCTAGAGAATTCTAAGAAAGAGAAATAAGAGAGAGAAAGAATCACATAAATCACCCATTATTGTCAAAAGATGGGTTTTATAATGGGACTAATCTATATAGCCTTAGGAGATCTATATAGACCAACCTTCGTATTACAGAAAGAGGTTCCATTAAGTGGTTTGTACATATCACCCTTGGTTGTACAGACCATTAAGAGCTATTAGGCCCAATCCAAGCCCCTAGGCCCAAACCCAACATACCAAGCTTATATCTAACCTTCTAATTGCCTAATTAACCCTTTTAAGCCTCATTGGCTTCCTAACCTCTCAAGCCTAATTCCCAAATTACCACTAAACACTTCTAAGGACCAAATTACCAAGTAAATTACTAAAATACTCCTATTGCTACTAGCACATTTAGAAGGTAATTTGACCCCTCAAAATTGCCAATCAAATTGCTAAAATACTCTATGGCTACAAAATTGGCTTATCCTAAAGCTCTTGAAAGATTTTTAGAAAAAGATTCATTATCTTAAAAGTATCTAAACCTATAAAAGCACTTTGCACAGTATCTAAGCTTAAGCTCACTGCCTTGAAACAAAACTTAACCACCTAGAATACCTAAAAGGGCTCCAAGAGTGTCAGATTGTCTTTACACACTAAAAGGGTAAAAGTGACAAAAGATTAACCCTAGGGGGCATCTTTGAGCTAGAACCACCAGCAAGAAGGTTTGAAGTACATACAAAAGTTTTAAAAACATTAGTGACCACAACAAGAAAACCACAAGCACATGAGACACGTAAAACACCTAGTTATTAGAAAGCTGCCATAACCGTCTCAGTACTAATTAAAAAGTTATAAGAAGCACACAAAATCCACTAATGCCTGCTAAAAAGCTATCATAACAAATTTTAGTATATGTTCAATGAGTTATCAAAGAACTATATTCTTTAGTATCCTTGCTAATGTTTACATTTGTTACATTGCTTTAATAAGACTTTTCAAATAGTCATTTCTCAAATGATGTTTTCCAAGCCCCACAAAGGAGGGCAAATTTTAACATCAGATATTTAGCCTTAAGATGCAAAGTTTGATGATGAAAATCATTGAAAAAATTTCCAAATTCAAGGGAAATTGCCAAAGAAAGAGACACAAGGCTTTAGGATACCTTAGAGGAACCCACAACTACGCCCATGCTACCAGCAACCAAGCCCAAGCTACCAGCACAGGCTTTATGGATTGTATAATCTTTTAAAAAGGGTTGTACAACACACCAAGCAAGGTTGCACAACCCAAAGTAGAGCTATACAACCCTATCCTAAACCTAAGACCTCCAAATCTTCTAGAATTGGTCCTCCCTTTAACCTTAATACTATACAACCTTGATAGTTTGATGTACATCCTAACCATGACTATACATCCCATATGTAAGCCTTAAATTCCAAATGATTCATCTCCTTCTTTGTGATTGGATAAGAGCGTCGCGCAACCAATACTATTTCCAGCTTTGGTAGACCCTTCTTCTCTCATAAATACCCCCCTCATTGGAAAATAAGGGGAAGGCTTGGAAAAACCTTAGTGTTAAGCTATCAGAATTTATATAAACATCATATTTAATCTAGAAATCTAGAAACCTTAGCCCCTTCCATCAGTCTCCAAGGTATAAAAAAGTCTAAACTTGATCCCATTAGTGCATTCCTAAGCATTTCTGGGGAAACTAATCAACTAGTAGGCCTCTAAAGGCAAAAGAAAAAGCATCCACAGACCTCTCATCCTCTATTATTCTTCTTCCCCTTCTTTTTTTCTTTTGCGTTCGAAACCTAAAAAATGAAGGATGTACGACTTTGATGTAGGCTATACAACCCTTTTTTTTAGGCTATACAACTCTTTTGTTAGCCTATACAACCTAGCTTATCTATAACAAATTTTATAAAATTGTTTCTTTCTCATTCGAATTTTCCCTTTCCAAAGTAATATTTTTATGATCTTTTATGATTCCATGAGTCGAATAGGATGAGGCCAAATAGCCTAGGACCACGATTCATTTCAAAAATGGAGTTCTAAATAAATTTTTAAACGGGTTTTCATGGTTATTTTATGCTAATGTTCTATGCACTTCCACATTTTTATTGAATGATGTTTTAAACTTTTCTTTAGACCTTATTTAATAGTGATCAAGTGAGGAACTTAGGGTTCTTAAGACCTTGGGAGTCTTATTATGGTCATGTTAGTTCTAAGAACGTTATTGTTTTGCTTTGGCCATCAAATTTGTTTCCTTTTTGAGGTGTATTCTAACCCTTGTGATGGTTAGCAATGCACATGGATACCTAGCTTTTCTTGACCAATAGGAGAGAGGGCATCAACCCTAGAATTTATTTTTTTATGATGAGTTTGCATTAGGCCATGGAAAGTTCCTCCAAGTTCTTTGTATTGTATGTTTATGATTTCTTTTCTTTTATGGTGCATGTATTTGGTTTTGATGTTATGTTGTTTCTCATGTGATGTTGGGAAGTGTTAATTATGGACGTAGATGTATGATTAGGTACCTTAGCTTTTGAGATATGGTAAGATGATCAGTGATTTTACTTACCGTCTTGATTTCTTTTATTTGCTTACTTATTTTAGTTACTAACTTATGCATTTTTATGGTGTAGGTGTTCATTTGAGTTAGACTACAGATGATGGTCTCAATGAGCAACTTTGATAATTATGAATGACAAAATTGGATTTAATGGATGGATGATGGTGTAATGCATGATAACCCTATGACATGATGCATGACCCCCACTCTATTTAAAAATATGCATGTGATGTATGGATGAGATGTATATAATCCCTATGCCATGTTACATGACCCTACTCCCTTTGAAATTTATGAGATAATTTAATAGGTTTGATTGCACTATACCATGTTTAGGACCATTAAATTGAACTAATTGATAATTTTTTTAAAACATTAAAAGTGAACCAAAGATGTATGAAGGTCATATCCCAATTTCTGAGTGATTTGGGGGTACCTAACCTTTTCCCTAGTCATACCCAATTTTCGAACCCAATCTCTAATGGGACAAAAATGGAATGAGCTTTCTAATTGACTTAACTTAGGTTAAAATTTTGCATTCCTCATATTCTTATCCTGACCAAAGTTGGGTGGCAACTTCATAATTCTTCGAGATGATACCAATTTGTTGTCCTATCTTGGCCCCTCAATACCAATAATTTAGACTTAAGACCTTGAATTTGCACAAGGCCTAAAGGAACCCCCATTGATCCAAGCACGTGTCATTCCTTAGGGTTATTACCAATGTAAAAACCCTCGTCTACTCGATTCCTCGTTGTTCAATAAAAGGATGAATTATAAGCAACATTCCACTTGTTCGAGCAAAAAACCTGAAGGCATCACACATTATAATTTCATAGCTTTCTATCTTTGCCAAAAACCCCTATGATAATATCCAATTCTAACTTTATTTTTGGAACAACCATTTTCATTTACAAATCATGAAATTCATATTAAAAAATACAAATGCATAAAGGTTGATTGATCATAATATACAATTCAACATGTATTTTAGGTACATATATGTTAACTAATGTTTAAAACTAGTGACCATAAATTGGTTCAATTGGACTAGGGTGGTTAACCCTAAGTCTTGGACCTCTTTTGATCTTGAAAAAGGGGATTGATCAATTCTAATGTTTCAAATTAAGTGTTGTGTTACAGTTTTTAGTTAATCTTTACATTGAAAGTTGGATGAAGTTAAAAAATTTCCAAAGTAAGCAAGTGTCTTCTAATTCACTATTGCAACTTGATAAATCGCGACCGCAAACTAGACCAAGGCAGGTTGACAAATTGGACAGACGTATTCGCGGGCCACTTCTCTGCCATGACCAATTCAAAGAAAGGAAAGTTAGAGTCACAGACGAATTTGAGGTGTAAGTCATGCCTCAGTCACGACCACGAATTTCAAAGTAACTCAAGAGGGAATCAAGTCCACAACCACAACTTGACAAGTGTCCCAGGTAACCGTTAAAAGTTAAAAATCATAATGGAAAGTTATTGGTAGCAACTGCAAACCCAAAAGAAGAAGATGAACACTTTTGGCAAATGAATTTGCGTCCTCAGTTGCGGCCTGTATAAGACAAATCACAACCGCTACTTTTAAGAATAGGTGAAAGGCAACGACTATATTTTCTGGTAAACTAATGAGAAGCTGCCATGTGGACTAGCCGTTAGACACAAACGGAGTTTTCCATATAGAATTTTGATTTCATGACCGCTAACGAGTAGTAGCGACTGTAAATTAAGACTGTCAAACATTTAATGCAAAAATCTGTCAAACATTTTGTACCAATTTTATTACAACGTCTCTTTGGTGGGCAGAGGCTATAAATACCTCACCAAACATATGTAAATGTAAGAGAATTGATAACTTTGTACTTAAACTCTTGCAATTTTGCTACTCAATCTTTTATATTCTTTAAGTCAATGTTGGGTATGAGTATAAACACCAATTGTAATAGGTTATAGTGTGAGCCTGTCCAAATACTAAGAGGGTTATTATGTGAGCCTGTTAAAACCACAAGTGTAAAGGTTGTTGTGTGAGCCTAAAAACATAAAGAGTATAGGTTGTTGTGTGAGCCTTCAAAACATAAGTGTAAAAGTTTAGTGCAAGCTTGAAAACACCTTTAAAAGTTAGTGGAACACCCAATTTCTAAGAATTGGGGAGTGGACATAGGGTCGTTTATACCCAAACCACTATAAATCGTTGGTTTCTTTCCTACTCATTTCTCTCCTGCCTTTCCTGTATTAATTTTAATACACCAATTCAACCCTCCCTTCCCCCCCCCCCCTCTCTTCGTAGTGCCTAGGGCTAACAAGTGGTATCAGAGGCAAGCTTCAAAATCAAACCTTCATTGGGTGAACAAAGATCATGGCATAAGAGGGAATCCACTCACAACTCAAGCCTCACTTTGATGGAACAAACTATACTCATTGGAAGTATATGATGGAGATCTATCTTGACATAGATGTGGTGGACCTTTGGGATGTGTTCATCAAAGAATAGAAGCCACCAACCAGAGTTATGGATGGTAATGAAGAAGTAATCCTAATTGAATAATGGGTTGAAGCTCACTGAAGATCAAATGGTAAATATAAGAGACAATGGCCATTCTTCTAAGCTCACTCTCTAGAGAAAAGATTGGAAGAGTGCAACATTGGCGAACAACACATGCCATTAGAAGACTCTAGAAAACTATCATAAAGGCACAACTCTAGTCAAATCAAGTCGTTTGGAGATATATGTCACCGAATGGGAACTCCTCATGATGAAGGACAATGAGAGCATCACAGAAATGATAAATAGGCTCTTGTCCATTGTCACTAACATGAAGAAATTTGGAAGAGCTCTCACTATCTATAAGGTAAACACAAAAATCCTTAAAACGCTTCCTCTAGATAAATTTGGTGCTAGAGTTTGCAGCATACAAGAGTCTAATTTGGAGATTGGAAAGGTTCCAATTGATGTGTTGATAGGCAAACTCTTAACTCATGAGTTGGCTTTACAAAAAGATGAACAAATGAAGCAGCTAAAAGGCCAAGGAGACAAACTAGAGAAAAAGAGAAAAACCATAGCTCTTAAAGCTTCAACAAAAGAGAAGGAGGTAGAGATAACCTCAAGTGATGAAGAAAGTGACAAGGAAGAAGAAAAGCTAGCAATGCTCTCTAGGAGGACAAAGGAGTTGATCAAGAGAAGAAAAGAAAGAAAAGGCTTCAAGAAGATAGCTCCTAATCCAAGAGAGAAATCCAACAAAGTCACTTGTTATAAATGTGGCAAGCAAGGCCACATCAAGTATGAGTGTCCCAAATTAAAGAAGAAGAAGAGATGGGATAGGGAGAAGAAGAAGAGTTTTTCAGCCACTTGGGATGAACGCTCAAGTGAAGAAGAGGAAGAAGGAGAGGTTGCCAACATATGCTTCATGGCATAAGAAGATTTTACAAACGAGGTAAGTACTTCTTCCCATTGTTATTCTGATTTCGAATTTGATGAGATGGATGAAGAGCTTCTAGAGGCTTTAACCATGAGGTGTGATAAGTATAAGTCATAAGTTAAAACTTATAAGAAAAGGTGTTCAAAATTAGAAGATGAATACAAGACTCTCAGTGATCTTATAAATGAGTTGAGGACTTCTAATGAAGAACTCAAAAAATCAGTAGAAAAACTTTCCACTTCATCTTCTTCTATGGCTTCATTAAGAAAGGAGAATGACACTCTTAAAGGAGAAGTCATTGAGCTTAGAAGCTCAATCTCTAAGTTTCA
>CATIWR010237560.1:0-17306 GCA_949677035.1 Omphalea diandra | reverse complement strand
AGTTTGGGAATTAAACCACCCCCGTACATATAAGTTCCTCTTCAACACAGTCAAATATCCTTTTTGTAAATTTCAGAGGGAGAAGTGAAACTTAAGGTTCAAAGCAATGGGATAAGAGTAGAGGAAAGTCAAACAAGTATGCCAACTTACTACAAAAAAAAAAAAAGGCTAGATCAAGAAGTTATGATGAAAGTTTTAGAAGAAACAATAAAAGAACAAGGGCAAAAATGTGAAGAAAGATGAAAGTAGTGATGATGAAGTGAATTTCCTCAGGGAATTCAATGCCCTTTATAATGATGATATTGTCAATCTTGCGATTCACAAGACCAGCTGGGTGATTGATAGTGGTGCTTCTATTCATGTTATATCTCAAAGAGAGTTCTTCTCATCCTACACTGTAGTAAGTTTTGGTTTTGTAAGGATAGAAAGTGAAGATTGAGCAAAAGTTATTGGAATAGGAGATGTGTATTTATAAATAGACAATGGCACAAGATTAATCCTGAAGAATGCAAGCATGTTCCAAATATTCGCTTGAACTTAATCTCTGCAGGAAAACTGGATGATGAAGTTTTTGGCAACACTTTTAAAAAATGGCTAATGGAAACTCACCAAAGGATGTTTAGTGGTTATTAGAGGTAAAAAATACTTTACTTTGTATTTTATGCATGCAAAGATCTCTAAAGACATGGTGAATGTAGTGCGGAAAGAGATTATAGTTAAATTGTCGCTTAAAAGTATTGGTCATATGAGTGAGAAAGGAATGACTGGGCTGGCCAAGAAGAATGTGTTATCTGGAACGATTCAAGTGTAATTAAAGTAATGTGTTAATTGTCTTACAATAAAGTAAAATACAATTGTTTTTAAGAGTTTCCCTTCTAAAATGAAGAATGTGTTGGATTTGATCCATTCAGATTTATGTGAGCCAATGCCAAAGTCATTTGGTGCCTCTCAATACTTTGACTTTCATTGATGATCATTCTCAAAAGACTTAAGCATAAACCTTAAAGTCCAAAGATCAAGTGTTAAATTTCTTCAAGGAATTTCATGCCTTAATAGAAATGCAAAAAAGTTAAGAAGTTGAAGTGCATCCAAACAGACAATGGCAAAGAGTATTCCATACCATTTAATGCTTACTTCCAAGAGCATGGTATTTGACATCAAATAACACCTCCAAAGACACCACAATTGGGTGATTTAGCTAAGAGGATGAACGAAACTTTGATGGAGAGAGTCAGAGCTTTACTTTCACATTAAAAGTTACCTCAAACATTTTAGGGTGAAACGTTACTTGTAGCAGTGTATGTGTTGAATCTTCACCATGTGTCCCTCTATAGTTCGATAGTCTAAAAAGGGTATGGTCAGGAAAGGATGTTTCCTATGATCATTTATGAATCTTTAGTTGTAAAGCTTTTGTGCATGTTCTAAAGATGAAAGGTCTAAACTTGATGTCAAGACATGAGAGTATGTGTTTATTAATTATGGTTAAGATCAATTTAGCTATAAAATTTATGATATAGTCCAAAAGAAACTTCATGTAAAGTTGTGATGCTATATTTGTGGAAGACAAGACAATTAAAGATATTGCCAGAGCTGAGAAGAACATCCCCAGCCTTAATGAGTATTCAAAATACCTAAAGTTAGTTTCTCCAACAACGGTGCTAAGAGTAGTTAGAGATGAAGATGATGATGATCAACATCAGGCAGGCAATGCAAATGCTCCCATAAAGATTCCATCTGAAGATGATGAGAATGGTGTTCATAATCAACCACCAATAGACAAGGCTTCTCCAGTGCCACTAAGGAGATCTGATAGAATCAGACAACTTTCTACCAGATATCCTAAAAAGTAGTATGTGTTATTAATAATGGTGGAAAATATGGGAGTTTTGAAAAACCCATGGATGACGAATCCAAATAGAAATGGATTGAAGCCATACATGATGAGATGAAGTCCTTACATAAGAATAAGACGTTTGAGCTGGTGAAGTTGCCTAAAGGCAAGAGAGCTTTGAAGAATCAATGGGAGTTCAGGAACAAACATTAAGAATGCAATATCCAATTACGATTCAAGCTAGACTGGTTATTAAAGGGTTTAACCAAAGAAAAAGCATTAAATTTGATGAAATTTTTTCTCCATTCGTGAAGATGACATCCATCGGTATTGTGTTAGGCCCAACAATAAGTTTTGATATGGAGATTGAACAAATGGATGTCAAGACTGTCATCATTCATGGTGATTTAGAAGAAGAGATTTATATGGAGCAACCAGAGAGTTTCAAAGTAAAGAGAAAAGAGGACTATATTTGTAGATTAAATAAAAACTTATATGGCTTGAAATAGACAACGAGACATTGGTATAAGAAGTTTAAATATGTTGTAGGGAGTAAGAATATAAGAAGACTACTCAGACCATTGTGTTTTCGTTCAAAAATTCTCTGATGAAAACTTTATTATATTGTTGTTATATATGGATGACATGTTGATAGTTGGTTCGAATGTTTCTAAAATCAACAACTTGAATAAGCAACTGAGTAAGCCTATTGCCATGAAAGACTTAAGACTAACAAAGTAGATTCTTGGCATGAAGATTCTTAGAGATAGAGGTGCCAAGAAACTATGGTTGTCACAAGAGAAGTACATTGAGAAAGTACTTCCAAAGTTCAACATGGACATCACTAAAATGATTAGTTGTTCTCTTGCTAATCACTTTAGATTGAGTTTTTAGTAAAACTCTTCCACAAATAAAGAGAAGGAAGAGATGGATAAAGTTTCATATGCTTTAATAGTTAGTAGCTTGATGTATGCCACGATATGTACACGACCAGATATTGCACACTCAGTTGGAATTGTGAGTTGGTTCCATTGAAATCTTGGCAAGGAAAATTGAGCTGCAATGAAATGGATTTTCAGGTATCTGAGAGGTATGTCCAAAATATGCTTATGTTTTAGAGAAACCAAATCTATGTTAGCTAGATGCATATATGCAGATATGGCGGGTGATGTTGACTTGAGAAAGTCTACTTCATGTTACCTGATTACATTTGTAAGGGGTTTGTGTCATGACAATCAAAGTTATAATAATGCATTGCCTTATCTACCACTGAAGCAGAGTTTATTGCAACAACTGAAGCATGTAAAGAGTTGTTATGGATGAAAAAGTTCTTAAATGAACTTGGTTGTTAGTATCACAAATATAAACAATTTGTGATAGTCAGAGTGCCATTCACCTTGAGAAGAATGTCTTTTTCCATTCAAGATCAAAGTATATTGATGTGAGGTATAATTGATTCAAGGATGTATTGGAGAAGAAGCTATTACAACTTCAGAAGATCTAAACAAATAAACATGGATCAAATCTATTGATGAAAATTCTACCAAGGGATAAGTTTGAATTTTGTCAATTAGTTGTCATAATGGTAATGCCCTCTATGTAGTCAGGAGGAGAAAATTATTATGGGTCCCTCTTACATGAGGGCCCGCATGAGAAATATTAAAAACAAACTTTAGCCATGAAGCAACTGAAATTGCTTCATGGCAAAGTAAAATTGAGGTAGCAATATGATGGCCGACTTAGGCCAAAATCACTTTGACTTTGCCTATAAATAGGCAATAAGCCAAGTGGAGATATCATCAAAAGGACCTAAGTGAGACCAAGGGGTGACATCAAGGTGAGCTGGTCTTGAGTGAGCCAAAGTATTTTGCTTTGACGAATGTGTGTGCCAAAGTAATTATACTTTGATAGAAATTTGTGAGAGTGTTTTATTGTTTATTTGAAAAAAGTTTTCTAAAAGGGTGAGTGATAAAATAGTGAGGATAATATTTTGGGATTCAGAAAATACCGTGAGTGCAACTATTGTATCAAGTTTGTAATTGTATTTTTCTAGTGTTTATCTGAACACGAATCTCTCTATATTCGCTATTTTACAGTGGAAGAAAATTTCAAATTTTATTTCATGAATGTAGCGTAACATCAAGGGTGAATCACGTTAAATATTGGTGTTATTTTTATTTGATCATTATTTTTGGTATAATATTTTTATTTTATTATTGTTTTGCTCGAAAAAGATTCATTACATGATGGATGGTTAATATATTTGATTTATCAATTTCATGTTTACTTAAAAAAATGGTATTTTGATATGTTTCAAAAAATTAAAAAAAAAAGTTACAATGTTAATAAATGATGAGAAGAAAGATATTGAAACATTGATATAATAAAAATCCAAATGCGTGATGATAATATGAAGACTTTTGGTAATACAAAGTTTTTCTTTTTTTTACAAAAAAAATTCTTTAGACAAATTGGATTCATTAAGCTAATAAATATTATATTGAAGTTGAAATTACGGAAGTTATTAGTTGTATTGCTCTTCTAACCATAAGTGAAACATTTAGATTAAGAAATATCTTTAGTTTTTTTTTTTATTCAAAAGAAATATCTATAGTTTGATTAGTAATATTTTAGTTGGAGGTAAATATGTTGAAATGAGTAGTAAAATCTATAATTAATAATGTAATAAGATACCCAGTGAAATTTTAATTTTGTAAAAATTATGAAGATTTATCCCAAACAATTTTAGAGTAAGAGAATTGTTATAAGATATATGAAACGCGGAAAAGTTGCCATTAGTTCCATATCTAAGTAGAAATAGCATTACTTATGTCTAGATTGATGTTGGGATTTTAAAATAGCATGTTGCAACTTTTATAAATAGAAATATTTTCTTGGGAAAATATGCATCCAAACCCTTCAACTATTTGGCGCGGCTCATATAAACATTTATTAACCTTTTTGTTTCCAATATGCACACATCTTAAAAAGAGAATAACCAAATCCTTTCATCATCTTTTAATTTAACAGACGTTAACTTAGTTTGATGTGAAAAGTTGAGATTCGTTAAACTCTCTCTAATTAGTTGGTTATTGCCCTACTAAATGAATTAGGATTTTTTTCTAATAAATGTAACTCTTTTCCATAATGAAATATTATAACAAAATTTTATTTTTATATTTTATTTATTTTAAGTTTTTTAATGCCTAAAATTTTATTTTTATATTTTATTTATTTTAAGTTTTTTTATTCCTATATAAATATTTAGAAAACCATTTAAATATTTGTCTGATAATACTCTTTTCAATTTTTACTTTTAAATTTAATAATTAATTTAGATTTTATAAATACTATGGGTTATGCAAAATATATTATACAAGAAATATTCTTCTTCTTCTTAAACTTTATTTATTTTGTTGAAAATATTTTACAAAAATATTTTTTTCGCATTTTCCTCTGTTTAATGTATTTAGAAAATTTGGTTAATGAAAAATATTATTGTGGTCAAAGAGAAAACTAAGTTATTTTTCAAAAAAAAAAACTTTCTATTTTGAAAATAATAAGTCTTTTTTTGAACTTTGACAAACTAATTCAAATGAAAAATAAATTATATAAATACAAATATTTATTATTTCTGATCATCCTTGACTACTGACTCCTATCATTAGTCATTGTTAGTCGGCGTTGGTCATCGATGATAGTGAGACTCACAAAAAATTTATTGTCAATATATATTTTTATATTAATATAAATATAAAATATTTAACGGGTTTCAATCTTCCAAATCAGACTAAGTTATATTTTAAAAAATTTGATTATTTCGATTTGATTTAGTTTTAAATTTTTTGAAAAATCAAATCAAATTTTTACCTATAAACCTTAAATTTTTTATTTTTAATTCTCTCAGGAACTTTGTATAAAATTTGTAATATTTATTTGTTTTGGAATTTTTTTATTATTACTAGAATTTTGTTGCACTATATATCTCAAAATTTATTTTTAAATAATGGCTTAACTTTTTTCTCCTAATTTATGTTTTCAAATGAAAAAAAGTAGCTCAAACTAAAAAATCGAACTAAATCACATCAAAATATTTTGGTTTGATTCAATTTGATATTAAATATTGTTAGATTCGATTATGTTTAAAAAATATGAATTTTAATTTTCGATTTTAATCAATTTAGTTCGGTTCTATTCAATTAAAATGTTTGAGTTAAAAAAACAATGGTATGATTAGTTATTAAATAGTTATTAATAGTTTTGATTTATATAATAATTATTAGATATAATTGAGTTAAAAATTTATGAGTGAAAAATTAATTAGTAATTATATTTATTAATTTTATTAATAAATTATTTTGTTAAATATTCATGCCGAACCACGTTAAAAATTGACATAGAATATTATCATAACAATAATATCAAAATGAAATGTTAAATATGAAAAGGCTCACAATAAAACGTTTAAATGCCAATGATCATTTTCACACAAATGTTGAGACGCAAATTTATGTCCCACCATCACCACCACTCAAAAGTTGCGGTGATTGCTATGCTATGGGGTGTGTGTCTATATATATATATATATATATATATATATATATATATGTGAAAAATAATAAATATATATAATATTATTAATTTCACAAAATAATATATTTATATGATATCCAAATCACAAGTGCATGAATAATGAAAAATAATGTATGCATTATGCTATTAAAATAAATCTTTACACTTATTTTAATGAAAATTACAATTATTTTGAAGTCTATGGTTTTGTGGTTTTATATTGATCATTATCCCAAAAGCTAAGAATTAAATAGTAGCATTCTGGAGCACTAAAAACCGGCTGTAGCCCGTAAACCTACGCTGACTCATATGGCGGCAATAACCTAAAACTTACCGGATGTTCCGGTCACGTCACCAAATTCACCGCTCGCTGGGTCGGTCGTACCCCCTAGCTTTTGTTATCTTGTCTTAGCATCGATTCTCTGTTCTGTTCATTCAATATCTCTGTTTATCAAATCCCGTTGTTTCGCTCTGCTCCTCAAAGGTAGCTTTCGTTTTCTGCATCTTTTTTTTTCCCTCTTTATTGCTGTTTCTTCATTTGCTATGATTGGTTGTTGTATATGAACTATGGCGATGGTTGTTGGTTGCTCTGTTTTTCTTTTTCTTTTCTTTTTCCTTCTTTCCTAGGTATTGAGTTTTGTGTTGGTGTGGTTTATATGGAAAAATATGAACTAGAGACAGTATCAGAAATTCGTTTTACTCTTCAGTTTTGTAAGTTTAGTTTCATATTTAAACCAGCAACTGAATTGGATTTTTGTTGACTTCGGTGCCTTTGATGATTCTTTTTGGAGTTTGGATGATTGAGTTTAGTTTTGAAGATCAGTGTTGTTGTATTGCTTTTGATCGGTCATATTATGCTTTGTTAGCGGAATTGCACACAGTGCGTCCGTTGCATTTGAAAATATTGCACTTTGAGTTCAGAAACACGGAGTTAATGTGAAAATATGTGTCAAGTGTGTGTGTTTTTGTATTTTATGATTTTTGCTTCGATTTCTGCTTATGTATGAAATAGAGTTCACTTTGACTTTTGTATAATTGAACTGGTTCCTCGGGCAAAGCATGTCTTTTATGGAAAATTTTTATAATGTGTTGTCAGTGAAGATTAACCATACCTAACTGTGTACTAAATTGTGCTTAATTTGATCTAACCCTTTGTTCGGACAGGTGCGCGCTAGCAACAATGAAGATTACCAAAGGTAAAGGGGTGGCAAAAGCCTCAAAGGAAGCTCTGAAGCCTGCTGATGACAGGTTTTTTTTTTTTTTTTTTTTGCCAAGTTATGTGCTTGGGTTTGGGCTGCAATGATCATTGACAATAGTGTTCTTAGAAGAAAAGTATCGGTTTGCTGGCCTGTTTGTTGATATTGGTAATGTGATGGATCATATTTTATCTCTATCCTTTTCAGAAAGGTTGGAAAAAGGAAGGCAGCTTCTGCTGTTGCTGATAGGAGCAGTAAACAGAAAGCTAAGTTGAAAAAGGCCAAGAAAGACCCAAACAAACCAAAGAGGCCTCCTAGTGCTTTCTTTATCTTCCTGTATGCATCTAAGTAGAAATTAATGAATCATTTCTTGATTTGTGTTTTTGGTGATTTCTCTAAATTTATGCCATGCATATGATGCAGTGAAGAATTTCGGAAGACTTTCAAGGAGGAGAATCCTAATGTCAAATCTGTAGCTGCTGTAATTGATCACCAATAATAAACATCTTTTATATATTGGATTTTGTTTTAGTTTCCATCGTGTGAACCGTGAATTTACTCATCTGCATGATTCTGTAATTGAAGGTTGGGAAAGCTGGAGGAGCGAAGTGGAAATCAATGTCTCCTGCTGTAAGTAATGAAATGTTTTTCTAATATTTGCTTTCTTTTGCTTGTTAGCTAGTAGAGTATCTCTTGGCTTTGAACTTGCCAAATGAACTATTCTTTCGTGGAGTATGTTCTTTGGCTTGGGCATTGCTTCCGAGCTTTGTAATACACTCTTTAACATTTCAAATTCTTTTTTATCACAAACATATAGATTATTGTAATGGGATTAAATTGAATTGACCCTCGGAAGCAAATTGTATTTATTTATTCTTTTAGAACATAGTCAAGGAAAAAAGCATTCATAACAGTGAATATATGTGTTGAGAGGCTGTTTTTGAAGGTTTAACTTATGCTGTGAAATGGGTAATCTATGACTTCTGGTTTGACAGGAAAAAGAACCTTATGAAGCCAAAGCTGCTAGGAAGAAGGAAGAATATGAAAATGTTATAAATGCCTACAAAAAGAAGCAGGTGAACATATCAGCTCATCCATTCTCCATTCAAAACAGTGCTGTAATTGCCTGTTACATTCTGATTTCTCTCTGTATTTTACAGGGGAGCACAGGTGGTGATGAGTCAGAAGAGTCAGACAAGTCACGTTCTGAAGTTAATGATGAGGATGATGAGGCTACAGCAGAGGTTGTTCTACTAATTTTTATTTTTTATTTTTTATTTTGTTATGATTCTTTTAACATTGCCTGGTACCATGACCTTTCACTATGCATAGGTTGCATTATTTTGATTGACATTTTTTTGTGACATGATCTTGAATCTGTTTCTCATGATTACATTAGTTGTTATAGTTATTATTTAGACAGCATTCTCATTTGCCGATGAACTATTACTTATATGGAATTCCCTAGTTGTAATCAAATCTGTTTCGACACAGATGCAATACTCATAAAATGCTTTTACTTCTGTAATTCATTTGCAAGATAAAGAAATGTTAAATCGGTGCTTTTTCTTACTATATGTGCTTGCGACATGGAGCAGCAAATATGGAAATTGTGGCTTTGAATGTTAAATAGTTGTGTGTGGAGTTGCATACTACATTAGTACACAAGTTGAGTCAACTAATTCTCCAATCAGTGATCTTCATAGAACACGAAGAATATCATTTGGTTTCAAAAAGATATCACCAATGTGACAGGATGTTGGTTTTGCTTTTGCTTCATTCAACAACTTGTCTTCTTATGTAATTCTGATGTGGCAATTGGCATATTTCTTGTCAGGAAGAGGAGGAAGAGGAAGATGATGAGGACTGAAATTGGAAGATTTTGGTTCGAGGCATCATGTGATTTAGGATCTTGTATATGCATATTTTTGGGTAGATTTTGGTGTTGAAGTTGAATGGGGTATAACTTTTTCTTAACCGAAGATTTGAAGCAGGAAAACATGTGCCAAGATGCCTTGTTTCTTTTACTTTGTTCTTTTTTCTTTTTTGGAACTGAGCCTTGTCAGTCACTTGTATGCTATACATAAGCCATCTCACCTGAGCTAAATATTATATATCTTATACATTTAGGTCATTGCCTGTCCAGAACTTTTTTCTCTTGATATGTTTGCTTGTTCTTCTTTCTTCAGGATCATACTTTGGCATCATCTCTTGGCACACCCTTTGAGTTTCAATACTTCCCTTGTGTTTGATATTGGTCCTCTGATTATCTGACATTGTTCTAGGTCCATCAGGTCTTTAAAGATTTGAGACTATTATCTGAGGGTTAGGGTTACATGCCAATAGAACTTATTCTTTGGTGGTCTTAGAAGCTGACATGTTGAGAAACAAAAATTAAGAAGAGAAAATCTGATTAGACTCATTCCGTCATATTGACTTTCGACACAGAATTTTACAACCGTGAGATTTCAACTCTCACTTCTAAGTAGTTCTTTTTTTACAATTAGAATTAATTCGAAATACAAGTAATATAGAAGGATGGAAATTGAATGTGTAAACAGAAAGAAAAAAAAAATCTCATTTATAATTTTATTTTATTATATTTATAGTTTGGTCAATATCAAAAGATAAAAAAAGAAATTCACGACAATCAAGTTCTGATAAAAATTGATTATCATTAGACTCTTAGTTGTAATCGACTGCTCTGATACCTAAATTGGCTAATGGGTGTTAATATGATATAAATGGTAAAAGATCAGAGATGGAGCTTCTAAATTACTTTTTTTATTGAGAAGTGTGAATTCTATAACTGTAGAAAGGTCCAACCTACTCTCCCTGTTTTGTTGGGCTAATCATAAGAAACTGCCAAGTATGTCGTGCGTGGATGTTCAGAGTGAGATCTAGTCGTTAGGGGCTACGTCTCTGCTACCTGTTCCTATTTCCTAGCACGAGTGTCACCAAAACAGTGAACACTAATTTCCTTAAAGCATTTAGCTCTCAAACAACAAGTACAATACGAATTGGATTGCTACATGTAATGTAAATGAATAAACAAATAAGTCAATCATCATTAATATGTATTTACAATTCTAAACCATGTTCTGTGTAAGAAGAAACGAAAATCATATACAATCACTAGATGTTATATACAAAAAATTCCAGCCCTCCAGGATAGTCCTCACTGGTAACGATGATCACAGGAAGCAAACATTGGATCTGGAACAATGAGAGGCAACTTGTCAATGTACATAAACAATCTCTTCAAATTCTCTCTAGTAATTGATGACAAGTCGATAATATCATTTTTGCTGGTGTAGATCCAAAGATCACCCGAGTTGACTCTCTTCAGACTGTTCCGACAGAAAGGACATGACTCAGACCGTGCTCGCCTAACAAGACATCAGAATATCTAGTCAGTAGTAGCAATTTAGGCGTAACAGCTGCAAGAGCATTTGTATTAGTAGGTATCAAATAAACCAAAAGCAAGGTGCTTTAAGTTGTCAATGACAACATTTTCGAAACAGAGGCGAGTAATGCAAAACCAGAGCCCGAGGCTCCTGGTTTGACAGCAAGAACCCGTTTCAGCCTTTTCTGTCTTCATTATTGAAAGTAACAAATGAGAAAAGAAAGAAGGCGAGAGCGAGAGCGAGAGCGAGTGTGAGGTATCTTGGTGAATGAGAAGGGAAGCAAGAAGTTGCAGGGTTGCTTTGTCGTATTGCTTTGCTCTTATGCTCAATAGTAACCACATATCTCCAAGGAAATATAGGTATTCTTGTTATCTAAAGCAAGTTCCTGCATTCAACCACATATCTCCAAGGAAATTAGGTATTCTTGTTATCTAAAGCAAGTTCCTGCATTCAACATTTATACCTTAGATATGTGGTCTCTGCAACGTACTGGAGTGAAACAGGTGGTAAATTTCTATATCAAGCCAAAAATGCTGTCAAACCTCTCAGCTTCAGTTGTTGTCAAGCTTCCATGGATGCAATATGAGACCCCGTTACTTATAAATTTTCATTGCATGATAATGCAGGTATGAGTGTCCAGGAATTGGAAATGTGTCAAGGGAATTGAACGGCTACTGTCTCATTTTCATTCGAAGTGCTGAAAGAGGCCACTATGATATGTAGAAATCATTGTTCCCTGGTTGTGATAACTTGGAAATGATAGCTTCATATTTGGGTTTCTCTCATGTACTGTTTCCACATTCTTGCAGGCTTACCAATTCAAACATCATAGCAAAAGCAAGGACACATACACACTACATACGGACATTCAAAATACTGTGTAATGGTTAGCTTACCAATTCCGATAGCATTTCATACACATCGAATGACTGCATTTGGGCAGCACAACCTTTGTGTTCATCTCCATGCAAATTCCACATTCTTCATCTCTCTCTAATTCAATTTCAGTGAGCTTTCCTCTGTCCATCTCTTCTTTCTTTTTGTACTTTGCACAAATCTCTTTCTGTTTCCTCTCTTCTACATCATTGATTCCTATTTGAAGTTGTAATATAGAGGGAAATATCACCCCTTTCAACAAAGATCCAAATGGGTTAAAATCAGATAGCCAAACAAGAACATAAAACTAAAATAAAAACATCATATACTGTCCCACAAGAGTTTTGGAAAAAAAAAATGTTAACTGCCTTGAGAATACTCACCATAGAACTCTTTTATACTAGCTTTTCTTTCATGAACAGACATGGTTGTCTTTCCATCCTTGTAAGCCTGTGATACAACAATGAATTATTACACCCTTGACATTATGCAAAAGGCAGGCGTTATGTCATCACAGGCAGAGGGGACTTCAACAACTAGATACTGCGAAAACAACATCATACTAAACTGCAAATCACCTTGTAAATGAGAATCCTCAGCAAGCCCAGGGCACCAGCAAGGTGGCAATCAGTCCACTGGACAAGAAAAAGAAAAAACTGAGCAGCAGGACTGTAAGATAATCTCATCTGCAGGCAGGCACCGTCATATTCCCTGGGATAATCAGAAGCCCTGTGACATGAAAAAAATGAATCAGTAGAACCCAATGACCTGCATGAAAGACAATGCACAAATCCATCCAAAAAACAAAATACAAAGCAGAAAATACACGGGAAAAAATATCTCAGAATCACAAAAATTAATGTTGAAAACTATGCAACAGGCCAACTTTCCTGCATTTCACAGAAAGATCTAACATTAAACCATATTGAGTTCTCAACAGCTTTATTATACAATTTGAACTTCAACTTCAAACAAAAGAGTATCTTGCCCCATTACCCAGGCATCATACTTTCTCTCACAAAATTGCCAATAGACAAACAACATGTTTGTGGTTTGTTTACTATCTAATTCAGCATCTGGTTTTGCATTCATCTTATTGCAACTGAATTAATTCTAGCCAAGATGTAGTTTCCATGTTTCTATGTATGCCCTTCAGGGTAAGCACCATGTCAAATTAATCATACACAGAGAGAGCAATTCCAAAATCATTTGCTACACAAAGCACCAAAAACTCATAAATCAATATTTTAAAAAGAGAATTCCAGAAAGATTCAAGTTTTCTTATCCACTAATGATCTAATGAACATTGTCAAAGCTCAATTGACATAAGTGCCCTTGCAAGAGATTAAAACTGCAAGCGTACCAAATGCTTCCAACTAAATATGGATTTCGAAAAGATCAAAACCCACTACTACCCCTTTTTCATTTACATGTGATTTAGTGTTTGCTACAACAGGCAAGAAGGTGATAGAATTCTGGGATGGAAATAGAAAATTATTAAATTTGAAGATACGAACAGTATCTTACCCACATGAGCATAGGAAATCCACACTCAATCCATCTTCAGAATTTCTATCAATCACTAAAGCTGGATCACTAAAAGCAAAATTCAAAGCTAACCAAAGATAAAAGGGCTAAAAAAGAAAAAGTTTGATCCTTCAACTAAATAAGAAGATCAAAACTAGACCTCAAAACTCTCAAAGATGTCCATTAAAGATTTGAAATTCTTGAATACCCAGAAACATAAATTGAATTAAAAAAAAAAGAAACAAATAGAAATCCCGAAAAATTTAAAAAAAACAAAAGAGGAACAAAGTGAGAGAGAAATTGAATTACAGGGTATTGGCAAACTGGATATCAGCTTCAAGAGCCTTAAGAGAATCCTTAAACGATTTCCTCATAATTTCCCACGTTATTATTTTTCCTTTTCCACAAAAGATCAAAACCAAGGAATTAATTAATTAGCTTCAAGACCAACTACCGCCCATTCATCAACACAAACAAATCAATCTTTCATGAAATAAATCAAGGAAAAGAGGGCGAAGAAAGGATGGAAACCCCTCATGGCTTTAACAATTAATGGAAAATTAAAGACAAAAGAAAATAGTTGAGAAATGGAAAGGGAGAGTTAAGCAGAAGGTTGGAAGTGTGGGGTTTACTACTTGGTTCCACTTCTACTGCCGCTTAACCTTTCGCTTGGGACACACGTAATTGTGTTTATTTGATCTTGCAAGGTATCCCATCGCTTCAGTTTATTATTATTACTACTTGTTATTTTTAATATTATCCATATTTTTTCCTTTGAGCAAAATTATTATTGCATTTGAGTTAAAGAATTTATATTTTTCGAATATAAAATTAATGTATAAAATTTTTGAATGAATGTGACTGTAGAATTTCAAATTGTAAATCTTGTTCAAAAAATTCTTAAAACTCATATAACTTAATCACCTAATCAATTATACTAAGATGAACATAATTATTATTGATATTTATGTTATATTGATTTATGAAAAATGTTATGTAGTTGTTTTAAAAAATTTAATCACGATTTAATTGTTTTAAAAAATTTAATCACAATTTAATCAAATATTAATTAAATTTTATATTTAATATATTAAATTTGGTATTCATTTTGCTCATATTTTTTGTAATCATACGTTAAATTTAGAATAATTAAACATGCTCTTAATGATAATAATAACAAAATAACACTGTAATTCAATACATGATTATAAAAAATAAATAAAATAGATATAAAATTTGATACTATCGAATACAAAATTTGATCAAACTGTATCAAAATTTATAAAAATAGAAATATTCAAATATGACATAAGAGACAACGTCGCTCTAAATATTGCATCTCATGTCATGTGTCGGCGCTCTTGATATATTCATAGATTATTTAATTTTAATGAAAATACTATAATAATAATAATAATAATAATAATAGTAATAGTTGATCTTTTTATCACTTTTGTATTGATTTGATGTATGAATTGAAATTACAATGCTATTCAATAAATTTCAAGGCTTGCCTAAATAGATTGGGTATTTATCGGACTTTGATTTGTTTTTTTAAATCAAAATTGGAGAAGATAATTTTATATATCAAATTGGTGTCGAAATTATGCCCTTAAAATTATTTAAGAGAAACTTAATAATTAAGAGGTATTTCATCTAAAGCTACTTTAATTACATTAAAAATGCTATCTTATGAATTTATTATGCATAAAATTGAATACAAAATAATATTAATTTATATCAATAAGGCCTATTTAGATGGATTGTTTTGCGTTATTCAAGGGTGAAGGATAAATTTTAAATTTAATTTTTTTAGAAATTTTAAAAAATACTTACTTACAATTAGTTAATCATCACAATTTTCACATAATAAAATCGAGCTATTATTAATTTATTATTTTGCACATGATATGATAATACAAGATTTTTCCTCAAAGATCTATTAGCATGTCATTTACTAAACTGCCCCCCCCCCTTTTTTTTAATTTTTTCTCTCCCCTCCCTCAATATCTCCAAAGCGAAACCGACCCGCTTCCCGACATTTTCTGTGAGTCACATGTCTGTGACATTGCGGATCTCACCGTGGAGTTCTTCAAATGGAGAGGGTACGGGTTGCACGAAAAGTTCAAAACTCGTCTAATTTGTAATCCTTAATTGTCAGAAATAGTGCGACTGAATTTTATTTAAATTTTTTAAAAAATCAAAATTTTAATTATTTGAAATAAAAATTTTCATGAATCGCTAAAATCAAGCCAAACAATAAAAATATGAATATAAGAACTCTTTTTAAATTATTAATTATATATAAATCAACATTATAATATTTTATGTAGTGATTAGTATGATACAAATAATTAATATTTTATAAGATAAATTTGAATATTAAATTTAGTATTATTTATTTTAAAATTTTAATTAAATGTGTATAAATTATAAATTCAAATCACCTACATCAATAAATATATATCAATTCAAAATTCAAATTTTGACTAGATTAAATATAAATTTAATTTGCATAAAAATTAATATAATTGATTTTATCAATAATTATACTCTTAAATTATTCAAGCGAAACAATTTACACTATTAGAAAAAAAGATAATAAATCTTTTCATTGATTGAGTTCATAATGAATTAATTAATGAAAAAAATTTATATAACATATTTCAAATATAGATTAATAAAAAAAACTAAAAATTATTATTTAATTTTAAAAAATTATATACATATATATGTTGAAGAATTAATTTATTCAACCGAGTATATATTAGAATTTCTCGTTAAAAAAAAAAAAGGGAATGTATCGGGAAGTTTGGTACTAGGTTGGGTAAGAATAGAAGGCTGACGTCATTGTCCTTAGAAGTTGCGAACACGAATAAAGTAGAATGCAGCATAAGATGACGCGTGGCTAGCATGCCTGATTTTAATTCAACCGTTAACGCGGGTCCCGCAGTTCTGGTAGCGCGAGGTTTTCCGATTGGTAAATGAAATGGGCCCAACCCTGTCCAAATGGAAAGCTGTATCGTATGGGTTTGGTGGCCAAAATCTGTGAAGTTGAAAATTTTTAAATTTTTAATCAGAAATTTTTCTTTTTTTTTTATAAAAAGTAAGAAGTGTAATGCTCTTTACTTTTTATTATTTTGGTAAGGATATTATCATCAACCAAAATTAAATTATTCTCACATGATTTTAAAGAATATATTATTCATTTGACTTTTTATTATATTAAGTGATATTTAGTAATTATATTAATATCTAGATGAGTCTTTAAAATGATTTCAAAAAATTAATTTTAATTGAATGTAAATTAATTTAAAGATATTTATATTAAAATTAACAATTAAAAGTAGAAAAAAAATTGAAATGCATATTTTCGCTTTTATAGTATAACAGGCATAAAAGAGAATTCATAAAATTAAAATTTTGACTTTATTATTTTTTTATTTTCTCTCATTTTCAAAGAAAATTTTAAGTGAAAAATATGACTTTTTTTCTTTACATATTTCTTTTCTTTTTTTATTCATTTAAACGCCTAAATAAAAAAATTAAAATAATTTCTTTTTCTTTCTCTTTATTTTCCTATACCAAACAAAGCATTTACTGATTTTTTTTGACTTTTGTTTCGTTTCTTACCTCCCAAAGAGACTATAAGACAACAACTTGCGAACAAAAAAAATGCACAATGACAAATTTTAATTGGATTGGAACGATACAGAGATTTTTCTTTTTTCAACAGTATGTAAGAATAGCGATAAAGTTAGATCAACTTTAGAGAACTGGTCAACAAATGCCAATCCTTTATGAATGATGTCTTTTATGTGTGGATTGAAAGGATTTTCAATAGTTAATAAAATATAAATATCTGCAAGTGGAACCTTGCATCTTCAACTCAGACCA
>CATIWR010237554.1:0-48158 GCA_949677035.1 Omphalea diandra | reverse complement strand
ATTTTTTCCCATATATTTTGATTTGTCCATATTAAGCCCCTAAATTTTTATTTTTAGATGATTTCACCTTTTTTAACAACTATTTTGTGACAACATTAATAGAAGTATATTTTTTTTTGGAAAAGATTACAAATATATTATAAGTATCAAGTATATTCTTTTTGGAAGAGATACTTATAAGTTTAAAATTGTCTAAATATATATAAAATTATTACTTAGAAATTATATAAACATATAAAAAATTACTGCTTAGAAATTAATTCTAAAATTATCTTAAATATATTCTTCACATAAATAATAATTAGCAATGACTCTATACCCTCTATCTAAAATCATTCTTCTTGTTATGTTAATATTAATAATTTTTTAGATATTATTACTAATTTTTATAGTTATTATATTTAATTTTTTGTAAAGCATATCAAAGACAAAACTTAGTTTTATTGTTAAATATATTTTATATACTATTTTTTTTAATATCATCTTCAAAATTGAAATACTAATGCTCAATTAGTGAAATACTAGTGCTCAAATACACATTAGAAAATTCATAATATTTTGATACTTTATATGTTTAAATTTTTTATTTATTATTTGAAAAGAGATTTATTTTCACTATATGTTAATTACATTTGGTGCATTAAAGAATAATATATTGTTGAATTATCATTTCATATAAAAATCATTATTTATAATTTAAATAGGTCTATTTTTATCGAAATTCCATAATTCTCTTTTATTTGATGAAATGATATTATATATTACGAGAATTTTAAATTCTATTGTGAAGTACTATCCATAAAATTAAGGTAATCAATTTATTAATATTGAATATCTAATTAGGATAATATTATAAGAATATTTAATTTTTTGACCTATTTAAAATTTTTAAAATTCCAATCCGATTGAATTTGGATCGAATGAAAAAATAGTAAAATTACTAAATATTTAATTTATATTTATAGTAATTTAATGGTTGAATATCTATTATATACTATGAAAAATTAAAAATATTAATATAATATTAATATTTTCAATTGAAATAATGCTTCCTGTATTTAGTAAAAAAAATTTTGTTTGTATATTCTTTTAAATGTTTAACATTTAAAAAAACCAATCAATAAATAATGGTTTTTTGATAAAAAAAATTAATTTATTTTTAAAAATAATTTTTCTTCAATTCAAAATATATTTTTAAATTTTATAAATTTATCAAAATAACAATTTAAATCATATAAATATATAGAGGTACGAGAACTTAATAGTAGGAACGATGAGAGTACAAAAGCACAAATATTAATTTTTTATTTATAAAATTATAATAAAATTCAGGTAATAAATATTATATATTTATATGATCTATTATTTAATATAATAAAAATAAATTAAAAATAAAACTTTTATGTGTCTCACTCATCTTCCATCTTCGGCCGTTGATGACAAGCGATTCACAATGAAAGATAATTAACGATAATAAACATAGGTGTTAAAATAATTTATTTTTTATTTGATGAATTTATTAAAGTCTTTAAAATATAATTTTTCATTTTCAAAACAGAAAGTTATTTTCTTGAAATATAACTTAATTTTCTCTTTAATTAAAAAAATATTTTTTATTAATTAATTTTTTTAATACACCAAACAGAGAAAAATTTTAAAAATATTTTTTGTGAAACAAATAGAGGCTTACACTTTCTTAATTTTTCAATATTATATTATTTAATACTCTGCTTTTTTCATATTATATTTAAATATTTATTTTTTGATTTCGTTTAATTGAGATTTTTTTTTGAATTTTTCATTCAATTAATATTAAATCTACTTTACCTTTAGTTATACACTAATTTTTTTATATTTATCATGTTCATTACATCTAACCAATAGTTTAATAAATAAAACAACAATTAAAGGAATTAATGATTAAAAATTATAAGTTCATAAGCAATCAAATAAGATCAGTCAATTGAATCGATAAAATTAAGAGAAGTAAAAAATTACTCAAATTTAAGAAAATTAATCAAGAATTATTAAAATGAACAAAATCACTTCAATCAAATTATATTTTAAAATTTTAAAAAGTATACTTTTTTACTTGAATTTTAAATGTTAATAATAAGTTGTATTATTTACATTATATTATATTTTTTTATTTTTTTCTTAATTTTTAATATTGAATATAATATATATTTTTAATTTTTTAAAATATTATATTATTTGAATCGAATTTATTAAACTTTTCAAACTGATTGAATTAAAAATTCACCAATTTGCACATACAAATATAGCCTGAGAATAAAATATACCATATAAAGTGAAAATCTCGTATTTGATTCTTTTCAATCTATTATTATGGTGAGAAATATTGTGTAACCCACAATTTTATTTTCCGCCCATTATCATGAACCAAAAGAAATTCAATCACAAACAAAACTTAGTGGTTGGTTGCCTTGCATTGAGTGGACTTGGAGTCAACACGCAAGAAATCTTGAGTCACGTCCAAGGCATGAATCATATCATTTTGCCACCGCAATTCCTTAAATGTAAAAGAAAAATATATATTATTTTTCTTAAAAAAAAAGAAAAAATATACATAAATTATGCCATGGATTATGCATTATAGTGCATTAGTAATGGCATGATTTGAGATTTTTGTTTTTTTCTTTCAACAGATTTACTAGGGTCAACAAAGCATATTTTTTTTAACACTAATTTTCTTACATAGTATTTAAAAACCTAAAAATATAAATAAGAATTGAATTTTAATAAATTTCATTAGATTAATTTATATGTTCAAAAAATAAATAATTAATAGAATTAATTGTTTTAAGTTAAAAAGTGCTAAATCATTTTAAGAAATGTAAATCGCATAAAAAATGACATAATTATGTAAAAATTCATTTTATTTAATAAGATGCATCTATAAAAAAATTTAAAATACTTTATTTAATTAAATAAGAATAAAATAAGAAAAATAATTTTACTTATTAATCATTTCAAAGAATAGAATTCATTTAGAATTTAAGTGAACTACATTATTTTAAAATTTATTCTAAATATATAAGTTTTTCTATTAAATCATTTGAATTAAATTTTATGAATTAAATTAAATTTTTATTATATAATTATTTTAACCAAAGTCTTATAGAAAATTGATCAAACACACTCATAAAAAGAGCATTCATTTAAAAAGTAATTTGCGCAAAATGAAGCTGGATTGCACATAATCATGTGTTATTTAATAATAAGATGCGAATATGAGCAATACACAAATTTTATTTAATATTTTCACATTATTTTATTTAAAATTTTTATTAATTTTTTTTTACATCTTATTAGGGTTAAAACATTATTAATTGATCTTGATGGTTAAAATATTTTTGTAAATTTCATACTATTTATAAATACTGAAAATAACAATTAATAAAATTATTTTTTAATTAGAAATTTGAAATAATGTATAGTTATAACGAAATTATTATATCAATTTCTATGAAAAAATCCTGTATAAGACCTTGTAGCATATTGGAAGATTTTTCTCTTTTTTTTAGAAGCTAAATAGACTATTGATTAATTTTTAATATAAAAATCTAAAATAAAAATAAAAATATTATTAGAACTAATTAATGTCAATAAATATGAGTATTTAATTTAAAAGTGATTGAATAATATGACAATTTAATGTTTTGAAAAGTGATTTAACACTTAAAAATATGTGAAAAAAAGAAAATTAAAATTTGAAGTTTCGCTTCAACTTTGTTATATATAAAGATGAGACAACAACATATATAATTAGAGTCCACATTTAAATTTTTTTTCATATTTGATTATAATTAATCAGAAAATTAGTTTGAGATGCATTAAGTGAAACTTTATTATTTATGTATATATGATAAAATTTAGATCACCGCACCAATTAAAAAAATTCCGTTATCTAATTAACTAAAAAAATAATTTATGCTCATTAAACTAATTTTAAATAACTGAATTATATTTCCTAAAAGAAAATAAATGAATTATATATGTTCTTACGATTCAACAAGTCAATGTAGAAACTCAATATTGCATCAAAGTATTTTTTTTAAAAAAAAAATTCAACTACCAAAACTGGTGTGTTACTTGTTAATCAAGTTGAAGATGACTCGGAAAAGGAAAAAAGATTTTTTTTTTTTTTCTTTTTTAAAAAGCAAACTAAAGAAAGTTGAATGGTTATTCTCTTGTTAAATTTATATTTTCTTAACCGTGAAGTAGTAAATTTATTACGTTTTAATATCCTATATTTTATTTAAAGAGATTATGAAAGCTTTAAATATTTATAAAAGAGTTTTAACTCTTTTAAAAAAATCAAATTGGTGAGTTTTTATTCCTAAATAGTCTTACCTTATTATAGTTAAGGGAATACACCAATTTGAAGTAACTCTTTTTCAGTTATACATATTTTATAGCGTTTTTTATATATTAAAAAAGGAGAAATGTTTAAAAAGATTGGAGAATCGAGAATTTGAATTCTTCGATTGTTACATACATAAGATTTTTTTTTTTCTGAGGAAATGGAATAATACGATAATTTTTTTAAAAAATAAAATTGCATTGATCAGTTAACCAATTTATTGAGTTACTTTTTCCCAATTATGCCATTTAGTTGTCAATGTTTTCATTACAAAAAAATCTTGTAAAGAATAAATGATCTATATTTACGTATGATTCAACTCAATTAATACTAATTTTATAGATTCAAGCATTTAATTCTTCTTTTTTTTTTTTTCCTTCGCCCATAGTAGACAGAATGAAACTTTAGGTTACATAACAACACATATATACGAAGCAAAACAATATTATGAAGATACAGTGGGAAAAAAAAAAAAGAAAAGAGAATGTAACAAAAAAGAAGAAAAATCCATCTTCAATTTGCTCAACCTTTATTATTATTGTTATTATTATTATTATGGTAAAACAGTAAATATTTTTATTTTATAGATTTTAAAAGTCTTAAAAGCTTCATTAAATAAAAAAAAAATCTTAAAAGCACATCAGCTAGTGCGTTTTCCATAGGAGTCCTCGAAGCCAAGAAACGATGGAAATATTGAAATCTCAGTGAAGGGAGGAAATAAATAACCGCCTCACGCAGGAAAAGAAAATACAAAGAAACTAGTAGGAAACTGCACTGAAATTTCCGTTCTGCCTGTTTATTTCCTTGTATAAAGGAACCCATCGTACAACAATCTCTCATATCATTTTTCAGATTATTTTCCTACGTCATCATGGCTTTGAGAGCTCGAAAACCCTACCAGACATCTATTCTTGACTCACCACAACACCACTTTACGGCCAAACGCCATCAACGAAAGTGGCGCATGGCTTTCAGGGTCATATATTTTACAAGGATTCTTGTTTCCTTGTCGAAGAAAGTCCTTAACGAGCAAACCACGCTCTTGCGCTCCCTTTCCTATGTTGCCATCCAGATCAATGAAGATGATACCCCACGTGGGGTTCATTTGCCTTTGATCGATATTGATCAGAAAACACTCACTCAGATGGTAAAGGAGAAGAACCATGACTCCTTGAACCAACTAGGAGGTGTTAAACAAATAGGTGCAATTCTTGGTAGTGATGTGAAGGAAGGTGTTAGCGGTGGTGAAGCTGACCTTGGACATAGAAGAGTTGTTTTTGGCGCAAATAGATATAAGAGGCCACCTGCAAAAAATTTTCTCAGTTTTGTCTTTGAAGCACTCGAGGACACCACAATTATCATTCTTTTGGTCTGTGCCATTTTGTCTCTTAGCTTTGGCATCAAGCAGCATGGCCCCAAAGATGGATGGTATGATGGAGGAAGCATTATTGTTGCTATCTTCCTTGTTGTCGCTGTCTCTGCTGTCAGTAACTTCAAGCAATCCAGGCAATTTGTGAAACTTTCTAACGAAAGCACTAACATAAAGGTGCAGGTGGTGAGAGATGGGAAGCACCAAGACATATCTATATTTGATGTTGTGGTGGGTGATGTGGTGTCTCTGAAGATAGGGGATCAAATACCAGCTGATGGGTTGTTCTTGAATGGTTATTCTTTGAAGCTAGATGAATCTAGCATGACTGGTGAAAGCGACCACGTTGAGGTAAATGGCAGCAGAAATCCATTCTTGCTCTCTGGAACAAAGGTGACTGACGGCTTTGGACGCATGCTTGTTACGTCTGTTGGCATGAACACAGCTTGGGGTGAGATGATGAGTTCTATAAGCCGCGACTTGGATGAGCAGACCCCATTGCAAGCACGCCTCAACCAACTGACATCTTATATTGGTAAAGTTGGATTGGCAGTGGCTATACTTGTTCTTGCTGTTTTGACCACTCGTTACTTCACAGGAAACACCAGAGATGAAAATGGACACAGAGAATATAATCGAAGCAAAACAAAGGTCAATGACGTTCTGAATTCAGTTGTGGAGATGATTGCAGCAGCAGTAACTATTGTTGTGGTAGCAATTCCAGAAGGTCTGCCTCTGGCTGTCACTCTAACTCTTGCTTACTCTATGAAGCAAATGATGGCAGACAATGCATTGGTGCGTAAACTGTCTGCATGTGAAACAATGGGTTCAGCCACAACAATATGCACAGACAAAACAGGCACTCTCACGTTGAACCAGATGAAGGTCACAGAGTTTTGGGTCGGAAAAGAGCTAATTGAATATGGTATTTCAATGGAAATAGAACCAGGGATCTCTTTGATACTAGAAGAAGGGGTTGCTTTAAATACAACAGGCACTGTGAACAAAACACATTCCACATCAATTCCTGAGATTTCTGGCAGTCCGACTGAGAAGGCAATACTCTCATGGGCTGTCCAGGATTTGGGAATGCATATCAATGAAACAAAGCAAAAGTGTGAGATAATGTATGTAGAAGCCTTCAATTCAGAGAAGAAAAGAAGTGGAGTAATGATGAAGAAAAGCAATGAGAAGGCAACTCACACACATTGGAAAGGAGCTGCTGAGATGATACTAGCAATGTGTTCAACTTATTATGCCAAAAGTGGAGCACTAGTAGACATGAATGAAGAACAAAGATTGCAATTTGAGGCAATAATTCATAATATGGCATCCAAAAGCCTGCGATGCATTGCCTTCGCCCACAAAAAGGTTGTAGAAGAAAATGGGCAGGTCTTTGAGATGATAGAAGAAACTGGATTCACCCTACTCGGGCTTGTAGGATTGAAGGATCCTTGTAGACCAGGAGTTAGAACAGCTGTAGAATCATGTAAGCAAGCAAAAGTGAACGTTAAAATGATCACTGGTGATAATCCACACACGGCAAGAGCTATAGCTATTGAATGTGGAATTCTTAACCCAGAAGATGATACACACAAAAAGGCAGTGGTAGAAGGTGTTGAGTTCAGGAATTACTCCCCTGAAGACAGAATGGCAAGGATAGATGATATCCGAGTACTGGCAAGATCATCACCATTTGACAAACTTCTGATGGTACAGTGTTTGAAGGAAAAAGGTCATGTGGTAGCAGTCACCGGTGATGGCACAAATGATGCCCCTGCTCTTAAGGAAGCAGACATTGGGCTTTCCATGGGAATTCAAGGCACAGAAGTGGCAAAGGAAAGCTCAGATATAGTTATCTTGGATGATAATTTTACCTCCGTAGTGACAGTTTTGAGATGGGGAAGGTGTGTCTACAATAACATTCAGAAGTTCATTCAATTCCAGCTCACTGTCAATGTTGCTGCCCTTGTCATTAACTTTGTCGCAGCTATTTCTTCTGGTAAAGTTCCCCTAACTGCAGTTCAGCTACTGTGGGTAAACTTAATTATGGATACGATGGGAGCACTAGCATTGGCCACTGAGCAGCCCACCCATGAGCTTATGACAAAACCACCTGCAGGTAGATTTGAGCCACTTATCACAAAAATCATGTGGAGAAACCTCACTGCTCAAGCCTTGTATCAGGTAGCCATCCTACTAATTCTACAATTCAAGGGTAACTCCATCTTTGGCGTGGATGAAAAGGTCAAGAATACCCTCATCTTCAACACTTTTGTCCTCTGCCAAGTTTTTAATGAATTTAATGCCAGGAAGCTGGAAAAGAAGAACATATTTGATGGAATACATAAGAACAAATTGTTCCTGGCAATCATTGGAATTACCATAGTTCTTCAGGTGCTGATGGTGGAGCTTCTGAAGAGGTTTGCAAGCACAGAGAGGCTGACTTGGGCGCAATGGGGCGCTTGCATTGGCATTGCAGCTATGGCTTGGCCGATTGGTTCTGTTGTTAAATGCATTCCAGTTTCAGGCAAGCAACTTCCAAGCAAAGAGCTTCAAGATCCTGAAAACACATAGGAACTAAGCACTTATAGCATATTTGACCAAACAATAAAAAACTTTTAGGTTCCTCTAATGTCACAGCATTCAGTAGTGTTAGTAGTTTGTTCCAGATAATGTCTAGATTTAAATTTTGTGTAAATATTGAATATAGTTACCATCTTTCAAGCTTTCAATCTTTTGGTGTTTATTTTGCCTCCATATTTTGTGGCTTTAATTTTTGGGTAACGCAGACAAAAAAGATGATCAGGAAAACTAACTCCACCAAGGTTGAAAGGTAAGGTCCATCAAGGAATAATCAAACACCACAATTTTCATATTGACCTGTGTTGCTTGTATGACATTTTACAGCATAAGCATTCATAAGAGCTATGGTCAGTCCATGATCCCCCAATAATGTTCTTTATGTTTTTCCCTTTTGATGGCCAAAGTCATAATCACAATTATCAAGCTAATGCTGCCATGAGAATTATTGCTGATGCTTACAATAGCTTTTCTTTTGTTTTTTCAAAATCACAAGCTAATGCTGCCATGAGATTGATTGCTGATGCTTATAATAGCCTACCCCTTTTTTTTTTTCAAAATCACTACAAAAAGTGTAACTTGAGTTTGACTAAAGCAAACAAATAATCATATAATAGTTTACTTTTATTTTATTTTTCAAAATCGCTTCAAAAGAGCATCAAGTTTCACTAAAGCTTGAATAGCTCACACAAAAATTCTAAAACAGATATCTGAACAAAATTATTCATTTCATCCTTTGAAATTGTTTGAAAACATACAAAAACAAAGCAATGACTTTAAAATTTTTGAAGCTGCTTCAAAGTTTGCAGAACTCAAGAAGCATGTGATCGGTTAAAAAAAAAAAGCATCACAACTCAAGAAGCATGTGATAGTTAAAAAAGAAGCATCACAACTCAAGAAGCATGTGATAAGGTAAAAAAAAAAAAGGAAAAAAAGAAAAGAAAAGAAAAGCATCACAGTTTTACTGCACTCAAGTATAGGTCAACTCACTTCTTCAACCATGGTATTCAGTGTCACCTAAATTTCTCTTCATCCAAATTATGGTTGTGAAGCAAATAAGCAAAATGAATTCCTCCTACAAAAATTTGAATGTATGCTAATAAAGAAAAAGAATTAGAATGGCTACATTAACCACAAGTTTAGATAACAAAACATAGAGCTTAAATTCTTCCACGTAGGATAACCTTGGAAAATGTATAGTAATTTTTTATGCAAAGAAAGAAAAACACCACTTCACAATATTTCTCTCTGATACATCTTAACTGTTGAGGATAACGAGAAGTAATAGACAAAATATATACAGCAAATAGAATTAAAAAAAAAAGAGAATAAATAGAAAATCATGTTAAATTTTATTAGGTAATAACATTTACTTCACTATCTTCTAGACTCCAACCAGCACAAGTTCCATAATTTGTCCACTACTCTACGCCCCTCATCTCAACTCCTATGTGAGTTCCTTTACTATAAAATAACATAGTCTTCAAAATTTCCTATTGTCTTGTATTTGATTTTTAATAATCCAGATGGTGCTTTTTAAGTTAGGAGGCAGACAAATTATCTTTAAACTATTCATTATTTCTTTTATTAACTCTTATTGTCTGCCTATTAAAATAAGACAACAACTTTTCTGTACTATCTTCTAGCAAAAACTCATTAATTTTAATTACGACTAAGTCGTTGTCTGCTAATCAGACTACTCGAGAAAACACAACCTAATTCTCCTTTCAAATACGTAACTTTTAATGCCGGAAACAGTACATTCAAACTAAACTGGTTACATTCTTCATGTGCTCATCTTGAAATTGAAACTAACAACTACTACAAAAATGAGGTTTCTTGGATTTCTCCTATAAACCCAGTAATAAATTTCAATAGAAAATTTTAAAGTTACAATCTTTTGAAAAGCTGCAGCACAAAAGTGATGTGTTTTTGTAACAAGTGAATTCTGTAAGCACCTAAATCGTACACCAGACACATAAGGGAGAGAAAGAGACTAACGCGTTTACCTTTCTATGGTTGAACCTGTGGACAAGGAATTGCATAATGTGACAATGCCCCACACCTGCATAATTTTGAGAAATTAGAGCCTCAAAATTGCGAGGAGTAGGGACCCATCAGCTGTGATTGCTGATAAAACCCTAAAAGCAATTTGTACTTGTTCTAGGGTTTGGGTTGGCACAGTGATAATGATACTGACCAGGCGTTTCTTCAACTCCGTCCATCTCTTCCAATTCTCTGTAACACATTCGCACTTCGCACTCCTTAGTTCAGTTATAACCATTTACGGTTGGAAACTTTTCTTTCTTGTTAAAAAAAAAAAGTTAAAAGAAAAAATAAACAATATTTTTCATTTTTATCTTAATTATACTTATTGACCAAAAAAATCTCGTATCTTTTAGTATTTATCAAATTTATCTTATATTTTCATTTTTAATAAAAAATATCTAATTATAATCAGACATTTTTTTATTAAAAATGAAAATATAGAATAGATTTAACAAATATGCGAAAGTATGAGACTTTTTTAGTTATTTAATCTTAAAAGTATAGTCAATTATATTATTAACAGTAAAAGAGATAATTTTATTTTAGTTATAATTTAAATGGATAGTATTTTTATTTTTATTTTTGATATTCTTATCATTCATAAAAGTAAATTTAATTATTTCTATTCTACTTAGGCTTTAATTGAGCAAAAATTTGCAAAATTTGTACTAATTATTTCAAAATAGGCTAAGAAAGTTAATTTGGACTTAATTAAATTTTTAATCTAAGATTGAAGATCTAATTGAACTTTTATCCTATAATTTTGTTATTCAATTGATTATTTTATTAACATTAACATAAATAGTTGATAATGTTAAAAGTTATGTTTTAAAGTTAAAGAGTTTTAAAATAAAAGCACGTAAAAATTTGAGAGATCCAAGATGAATTATTTTTAAAATTTATGTTAAAATCAGAGATTCAATGACAATGAAAAACAAAAATTATAAAATATATGTTATTTGTTAATTGATAAGAAAATTTTAATTGTTATATTTTTATTTAACGTCTTCTTATCATATTGTTTGATTTTGATTGAATGTTCTAGTTATTTAGAAAAATTAAAATGAAAGAGCTAACAAAAATTACTTTAAAATTTTAAAATAGAAACAAATGATATCTTTAGGATTGAGTATGAAGATTTGGTTCAAAATTTTAATACTTAAACTCCATTTATTTTGCAAAAATATTTTTTATATTTTTATACTTGATGTTTTTAGAAAAATTAGTAATAAAAATATTTTAAAATATTTTTCTGATCAACGAACAATTTAATATTTTTAAGAAAAATAATTTTTTTTACAGAATAAGTCATTTTTTAAATTTTAATAAACTAATTCAAATAAAAATAGATTATATATATATTCATTATTGCCTATCGACATATATTACTAGTTATCATCAATTGATGATAATTGGTAAAATTTATTTTAATATATTAAAAATAGATAATATAAATATTAAATGTTTTACATTCTAAATTTTATTATAATTTTATAAATTAAAATAAAATTAATATTCTATAATATTTTTTAAAAAATAAACTATTTTCTGCAGCAAAAGTAATAATAGAAAAAAATAAAAAGAGAGAAAGTAGATGACTTGGATTTTATTTTTCATCTATCTTCAATTTTTTTTAAAAAAAACCAACTTAGACTATTTCAGTTTAAGGTAACCGAAATAGTCTGAAATATAATTAATAACAAATTCAAAGATTAAATATTTTTTTATTAATTTCATAAATATGCAAAAGCATGCAATTTTTTTTAGTCGTTTAGCCCATTAATTAAACTCTAATCATAATTTCTGGTCTTGCCTCATTAGGTGTGGGGCGAGAGCAGCGGAATGTGAATAGAATATGCGTTTGCCCCTTTTAATTTTTTTATTTATTTATGTTATTAGACATTATGATTTCAATATGTATTACGATCCAGTGTATATATATATATATACACTAATTTTTCCCTATTCTTAAATAATATTTTTAAAAAATTAATGTTAAGTAATTATATTTATAATTTCAAAAATATAAAAATGAAATGCTTATAGTTATTTAATTAATTATATTATTATAACCGGGGAAGATGGGGATACTCAATCCTTCTACACGTTATTATTTGTGAGTGTGGATCCCAGTCAACTTTGAAAAGAGATGAAAAGGACCATCAAGTGGAGGTGGAAATTATCATTTATAAATTTAATTAATATTTAATAAAATTAAAAATTAAGTGTTAAAAAATTTTAGTATTAAATTTTAAAATTGAATAATTTTAGTATTAAAAATTTTAAAAATCGAACGATCATTGAATAAATATCAAATTTTGAAAAAAAGAAATCAAATCTAAGAGATAAATTTAAAATAAGATAACTATACATTTTATAATAAATTATCATATAATTTTAAATATTTTAAAATTTATTAATTATATCCTTATCAATAAAAAAGAATAATGAATGAATATATAAAAATAGTAAATTTTTTATATTACTTAATTATTAAGTAAAAATTTTCTGTTTGTAAGATAAAGTGATTTTTTTTTTGAAATAAAGTGCTTAATAGAAAATATTATCAAACACTCTTAAATGTTAAGAATTTTTTTAAAAAAAATTTATCAAATAATTAAAAAAATAAATGCTTAATATTTTAATTTTAATTGTTTAATATTATTAAACCATTCTTAAGTTTAAATTTGTAATTTTATATTATTGAAATTGATTAAGTACCATTGAATCAAAACTATTTGGTTAAATAATAATTTTAAACTCACTTCTAAATAATAATATATTATTTTATCATTGAAGTAAATGCTGATATTGTTTTTATTTTGTTTCTCATTCTTTAGAGGTATTTGATAATTATATTAAATATTTAAAATTAAAATATTTAACACTTTATTTATTTAATATTATTTAATAATATTTTTAAAATTCTTTTGATGATTTATATTAAACATGTAATTTCAATAATCATATAATCTGATAAATAACAATATTTTTACTTAATAAATTAAGTAATAGAAAAATTGATTATTTTGACATATTTATTCAATATCACAATCTTTTTCTATTGATAATGATATATTTCATCCATTCTTAAATAGTAATCGTTTTAGAAGAAAACTGAAATTTCATTTATTTGTTATTTTTATGCAATCAATAAATTTTAATTTTTTTAATTGTATCCTCATCCTAATCATTTTTATTATCAATGATTTATAAAATTTTAAAGCTATTTAACATAGTTTTAATCAAAATGGACCATTCATTTTCTTCAAAATCAAGGGTAATTTAGGAGATTTTTTTGGGTGAATCCAAATAAATCAATTAAAATTATGAATTTTTTATTATATATTTAACATGTGGCATTGCTTGTTTAAAATTTGTTAAGTTGGATATTAAATATAAGTTATCTAATCATAGTTATCTATAATTAATTAGTGCACATATTTTGCACAAGATTGTATATATCTAATTTAATAAATTTTAAATAAAACAATGTTACATGTCATGTATATAGAAGGTTTATAATCTTAGTTAGAGAATTGGGTTCACCCAAATAATTTAGTCATATTCACTCATTTATCTCTTATATTTATGGCCAATAATCAGTTTTTTAATCCTAGAGAAATCTTCTAAAACAACTATTATTTAGAAATAGAGAGCGTAATTAATAAATTTTAAAATCAAATTATATGATAATTTGTTGTAGAATATATAACTATGGTATCTTAAATTTATCCTTGGATTTGATTTTTTTTAGAATTTGATATTTATTCAATTACAATCTAATTCTTAAAATTGTTAATACTAAAATTATTCAATTCTTAAATTTTTAGTAATAAAAGTTTTTAATACTTAATTTTTTAACATTTAATTTTCAATTTTACCAAATACTTAGTGTTTCAATATTTTTAAATTAAATTTTGCAGAGTTGTAATTTATTTAAATAAATATTTTAACCATCCTTTCTTAAAAATAAATTATCTCATATTTAAAAAAACTGAATATGTCAGGCTCATAGCGCATGGTCAAAATCTAATTTTTGAGTTTATTAAATAAAAGTAATTAGTCGATAATATGTGTACTGCACATACTATAATTTAATATATTGTTTTATATTATAACTATTAATAAATTAAAATATTTATTACATGAAATAAATAATACTATATTTGTCCTATAATTGTTTATTTTGTAATACATCTTAGTATATTTTATTTTTATTTATATTTTTTATTAAAAAATTATTTATCAAATTAATAAAAATTTCAATCACTTATTTACCAAATAATTAGCTTGATAAATGACAAGATGTAGTGTTAAATAAATTCGAAATTTGATATATGACAAACTATCTTTTTAAATAAACTCTGAAATTAAAATTAATTTTATATGTTGATGATTGATTACTCCACATCTCAACAAACTAAAATAATTAATTATATATATTGATGATTGATTAAACTAAAACCCTAGCTATCATGGATAATATTAATATGTTCCACATTGTCACAACACTCGGATTTTAATTTGATATCACAATGAGGTTAAATCATGAAACTGATGTCCTGGAAAGGAGCTTCTCCTGTTTATGTGCGTAAAAATAATTTAAATTTTGTCAATGAAAGTTGAAAGATTTTTAGATTAAAATAATAAAATATATAATACTCAAATCTTATCATTTAAAATTTTAATTTAGAAAAATATTATGTAATTAATTAATGTTTTCTTTATTTCAATTTCGAGATTCAATTCGTATCACTTTGATATTATGTTTAAAGAAAAAAATTAGATGGAGTTCATAAAAACGATTTTATCTTCTATGTTTTTTGGTAAACCGAATGATAATTTCATACAAAAGCCTCAAGGGCATCAAAATATAAAGAATCAGCAATAGTCTTTAGGGGATTCTCTAACCAAAAAAAAAGAAGGGACAATCCCCTAACACTGTTAGTTTGACTACAGTATCTGCACTTTAGTGACAACATCGTCTATGTGACTTTCTAAAAAATTGATTTTATGTTATGGGACAAGAATGAATGCTTTATGTTTCTGTTTTTTTTTTTTTTTTTAAAAAAAAAATTATTATAATAAGAATTTTAAGATTTGAGAAATTATAATTTTAGAACCCAAAGGAACACATCTTGAAAAAAGGAAGGAAATTGCATACAGCTTCAAAGAAATGCTAAAACACACTTCTCCATGAAGAAAAAACTGCCTTTGAAGTTTGGAGCTGTCAAAGTGGAGGTGTGGAACACGAACATAATGTCCCTTTCAATTATGATTATTATAGTGGTAAGTCTACCCAACTTAGGATGGAAGGGTAATAATAATGTACTGTAATGCACTCATTTGACGTAATTTCAAAGTTCTATGTCCCAGTCTTCACTCATTGAAATTTTTGAATAATTTCTCTGTACTATTTTCTAATTACTTTCTCTTTTTTTAATCTATCATTTTAAAAAAAATATTTTATTTCAATTTATCTATTATTTTAAAAAAACTAAACAAATAGTAATCATTTATTTAATTTGCTCTTTTCTCTTATTATATTTATTAAATACCATATATATATTTTTTTTTTTATAATTGAGACTATTTAATAATTTTTATGCAGTTACTTTAAATGACAGAATTTTTTTTTTTTTTTTTTTAAAAAAAAGGAAGTATAAGAGGGAAGAAACATTAGCCTTTCATATGGTCTATAGACTATATTAATTGTTGTTCTATGGAGGACTGTAGAACAGAGTCCACTATCACGGCAAACTGAGAAGTGCTGGAAAATGTATATGGTTGACAAACTTCAAACGCGGATGCCCCTTCTGAAGGGTGATTGCACCGCCCATGTGTCCATATCCTTCGGAAAGGGTAATTCCAGAGAAACTCAATGACTCCCATGCAAGTGTAATCCAGCTGCCGCTATCATGTAAGCACTATCTACAGTCAAAATTGATGAGTATTATTAGGAACCGTGCAGATTATTGCAGAAACAGAATATCTAGCCTTTTCTATTTTTTTTTAGTTCATTTTCATTTCTTTATTTTAGTGAACACTATAATGCGGTTTACGTTGTTATGTTGTAATGTCCTGATTAATAATTTACTATATAATTAAATAAAAATTATTATTTACTATTAGATAGATTAGATACAATTAGATTAAATGAAGTTATTATTTTTCATTAGATTAAACTATACTATTTAATAACATTACAAAAAACATTACCGTAAAATTTACTTCCTTATTTTACGTGATGTTTACATATGCCTACTTGCAATCACCTCACCTTTAAAATTTTCTTTTCCTAAACTGGGCCTTGTGATGGTAAGGCTCTCAAAACTTTCTAGTCCAATGTTACTTTTGTGGGCTACAGATTTTATCATAATTTATGGTTGGATCCAGAAACTATAATGGGCTCAAAAAGCCCAATACAACTTGAATTAAACAGCTTAAGACAAGAAATTGGCACATCACATCTTCCTTCACCATGAAAACTGATACGTGATCTTGTCCAAGATTTTCCTTGGTCAATAGAATTGATTGTATTAGATTTTAGTCATGAATTTGGATGCAATGTGTTATATCACTGATATAATGGGTGCATTCTACAATTTAAATAATAACGGAAACATTTTATCCGAATACTGTTTATATGTTCTTCTTGTCCAAATATCTCTCTTTTTTTTTTTTTTGAATGTGCAGCATTTTTTTTTATGCGTTCAATCTCACATATATGAGAGTCGAGTAAAATTTTCTAAATGATTATAGTATGTTTTTATAATTATTCTAAGATGAACTTAATCTTGATTGATGTATAAACTAATCCGAAAAAACCTTGGCCATATATAGTTTCCTTACAAAAAAACTACACGATTAATTTTATATTATATAGTCTTTTCATACCATATTACTATAATAGTAGGATTTTAATTTATTTATTGAATGCTATGCAATCACATTCCTTCCTTGTCAATTGATACAACATTCTTAAGCGTACTCACCCATGAAGCTTATCATTCCATGGAATAAATGGCAAGAATTTCCAGAGGTATGTAGAGCCTGACGACAATTGCATGAAAATCGTCACTTATAATTCGCCATATATTCTCTAATTATATGTGTGTGTACGCGAGCGTGTATATATATATATATATTTCCCTCCATATATACATGAGCCAGTGTTAATTGTACTTTTTCATATCAATACCATTAGAATTGTTTTTTATATATGAACTATTTCGATCTGCTCATCTAATAAAAAGATTATTCGTTCATAACATTTACTTCATTCCTTGTTCCTATCTTTAGATTCAGTGACGTTTACATTTTATATAATAAATTTATTTTTTAAAATTGATAACATTGCACAATGTTTAACATCTACTGTTTAGGAGTGAATGCTAGGATTTTAAATCTCACTAATATAATTTATCTCCCAATAGTAAAAAAAAATCTTAACTATATATCTTTTTTAAAAAAAATTTTGCAACTAATATTTCTTTTTTCAGTGTTTTGAAGCGAACGTTAATGGTAAACCTTTTTTTAACTCCTTTTTTATTGTCATTTTATTTTATTTTGTTAATATTTATTTATTTTTTTAGAGGATTTTATTTACATTTATTATTTTATCTTTTTATGAGAGTTTTTTTTTTTCTTTTTAGGAGTTTTGATTGTTTGAGATTGATTATTAGTAGTGTATGATAATATACTAGTGGATATCATCTCTCTTATCTATAATGGGGTATTATATGAATTTCAATCATATTGTGATACAACATTATATTGAGTAGAGTTTTTCAGGACTAATAAAGATACCATCGCCAAAGAAGATTTATAGAAAAAATAGAATAATTATTTTTGAGATGAGCCGATATACATTATTAATAGTGTTGAAAATCGATTTTATATTAGCACTTTAAATCGCAAGAATTTCTTTTGTAAATATTGTATAACTATTTATAAATAAAAATATATTGGTTATTTAAAAAATTAAGATTGCACATGAAATATAAATAAGAAAAAATAAAAATTATAAAATTATATGCCAACAATTTTTTAGATAAAATAATATCATTCATTCAAATAAATAATCATACGACATCTATAATTCAAAATATTAGTATTGAAAAATTATAATTAAATCTAACATAATGATTAGAATGATTCAACTTACTACTTAGAATCCCGTCCGCATGGCTCCAAAATTATTTTGATATCATGACATCGTTTTGAATGAAACTCCTCAACACAGTTGTGTGTAGAATCTTGAAAAATCATAATCATATGACAAAATAAATCAATAGTATACCAAAACTAATAAATACTATTTTTTTCAATAAATTTAAATCAAAACCCATGAAAAGGGAGAAGACACATACAAAAGGAGGAAAAAAAAAAACCTCTATAAAGGAGAATAAAGTCTTCAGAAGTGAGAATAACACATCCGTAGAGGATATAAATCTCCACATGGTAGAGAAAAAGAAAAGTAAATGATAGATCTATTAATATAATGATAAATTTGAATTTATTGAAAGCAATAAACAATAAAAAAGATAAAAGAAAAGAGGGGACAATTGTTGATTAACTAACACCGACCCCAAACAAATACTAATTGAGAAAACCCTAGAGAAAAAGAAGTTGTCAACAACTTTTTTGGATGTAGAATGAAGAGATTCATTTTCTTTTTCTTTTTTTTTAAAAAAAAATGTGTACATCTTTATTAATCATAAACTTCAATTCCCAGATAATAACTATCGACTTTTTACTTTTCTAATGATATTTATCTTATAAAAGAAAAATCACGAAGAAATTAATAACATATAGAAAAAGCAAAATGAACTAAAAACTTAGCAGCATCTCATTTGGTTAACTAAAATTTATTTCTAGGGAAGTTATCTATAGAGAAGTTGCATTTTTAGGGTAATTATTTTCAGAAAATCCATGAATTTCTATGTTTTATTGATATTTTTTTTTCTAAAAGAGTATAACTAAGTTGATTTTATTTGATTCATATGTCAATTCCTTAGAAAAGGATATTATAAAATACTATTATACTCTTATTAATCAAATAATTAAGTTCTAATATTTTTTGAACATAATACTAATATTAATTTCATATAATAAGGTAAAAATTATACATAAATATATGATTTACAAAGAAATAGTTTTAAATTGATATGCTGATGTAAATAATTAAGAAAAAAAATATGATGACAATTGATAAAGTAATATGGGAAAGATGAGTACAAGAAATAAATCTTTTTTTTTTTATCATCCATTGAGCAGCCATAGTAGGTTAAAAAATATATCAACTTATTTGTTTTATTTGTTGCTGATTGTTATTTTTGGTTATTGTCGGAAATTAATTGTTGATTAATTTTAAGTGTTTGGTAAAATTATTATTATTAATTACTATTTTTATATAATTACTAATAAATATATAAATTTAAATAAATAAAATTTAAAGATATATTTATTTTTTTATTTATAAAAGTAGCATCAGTTAATCAAAAATTTCAAGAGCATACATTTTTCATCAAAAATTGTTTGATAGTTTATTAGCTACCGACTCTTCTTTTGAACTGTAATTGATACACTAAGCAAACACATATAGTACAAATTTTTTAGACCGAAAAGGAAAAGTATTCTTCAAAAAGACAAACAAACATCTCCATAATCCATATTTTAAAGGAATGAATATTTATATTGATATTAGTAAAACTTGACTTTGATAAAAATCAATAAGATTATCATTTCCTTCGGTCCATACTGAAAATCATAGATTGTTTCACGTAGATATATTTTTGTTTTTTAAATAATGAGCAACTGAATTTTATGCAATTACATGTATAAAAATAGTGAGCAACTGAATTCTCATTAATAAAAATATCTTGGAGAATTAAAAGTACTCTTTTGTGAACATTGAAGGAGACTTTATCAAGAGATGTGTGAAGCAGAGCATTTAAAATTATAACTTTTTAGAAGTATGTTTCATTTGTTTATTTTTATTTTTATTAATTACAAATGAACTCTTCCATGATTTTTACGACGAACTTGATAGTATGAATATTATTGATAAATGGTCTCTTTTAATAAATCTAATAACCCTTGAATATAAACAATTCTTACAGAAAGATAATAAATTTTTATGAAAAAGGAACATCTTAAAAAAGATAATACAAACAAAATAAAAATATACACATATATTAGATCTGTATCCATTAAAGAATATAGAAATAATAAATTTAATATTTAGACATAAAATTTAGTCAAAATATTTATTGAAATACAAGGAAAAATATGATAAAAGAAAAAAAAAATCTAAATCTAGTTCTAGATATATAAATTCAATATTAACAAAGAAAATATATAAAGAGAAAGAATATCACCCATCTTAAAATATGACGGATGATGATTTGAGAAAAAAAAAAATGGAATGATGAACTATTTCCAAGAGAGAAAGAGAAAGCTTTTTTTTTTTTTTTTGGGTTTTGGGTGAGGTGGTCCACGCATTTTAAACGGACTCCTAGCACTAAACACTAAACACTAAATCAGAATTCCATTCATAATCATGATCAAAAGGTCTATCTTTCCAAAAAGCCTTCGAAATTTGATCACTCACGCAGCAAATCTAAAGTTCATGCATATGCTCATGACTTGCTTAACCCTATCATCAGCCATTGCAATAATGCCGAAGCAAAGAAATCTGCTTTCTTCTTCTTATAGGGTTACTTCCGCACTTCATCATATACATGTCAAAGTTTACATTAAAGTATTAATGGCATGTAACAAACTCCAGCAGGCAAACCCAACACCAAGCATGTCTCTTCCGTTCCACTTGAAAGACGAAGACAAAAAGAAAATCTCATAGAAAAGATATACTCACTCACATACACGAGTATGTGACGTTTCTTTTACGTCTGCTTCTGCAAGAATCTTAACAAACGTCTCATGGAGTCTAGCCAACTCAAGCTTGCAAACAAACAGATATGAGACATACTGTAACAACCAAATTAATGACAATAAGTCGTTTATAATGCTTCGGATAAGAAACGTAAACATTCATTCATATGCAGTACATTATCCACTAAAAAAAAATTTCAGGGAAGGAATAATAAGTTAGTTCAGCGATAAGAGACTTAAGAGCACTTTGTTGAAGTCGAACTTATCATACTCTAGATTTATGATATATTTATGTCTACTTACAGAAATACTTTGGCCCCAATATAAATGCGGTGGGATATATCCAGTGCAACAGGCGCAATGTCTGTTGGGATATAAGATAGCCTACCTGTTTTCTATAATTTCTACTAAAAAAAGTGGAGGTAGATAATAATTTTGTGCTTGTCAAGAACAGATAGTATATAGCTCACAATTATCAACGGATACACAAGACAAGATTCGAGACCCGCGTGACAAGATGAGATGGTCCTCACAAGAGACAGAGAGATCAGAAGGAGATTCGAATTCTTTAAAGGAGTTGGTAGGTCTGACATAGAAGGCAGTACTAATGTGACATACATATTTGATCATGATGTGAAAGATTGACTATGCAAAAAGAAATTCATAGATACATAGTCAAGATAGATGTATCTCAAGAGACCAACTGTGACTAGATTGAAGTGTGCCTGAAAAAACAAAAAGAAAGAACCTAAAAATTTTGGATGTCGGCTAAGTCACGAGTCAAATACTAGAAACAAAGAACCAAACGTTTGTTTTGATTTGATTTATTCCGACCTTTGAAATTAATCATCACCTGGGAAAAATAAAAGTTGGTCTAAAAGATAACGTTCATCAGAATTATCAAATGGCATCAAATGGTAATAGAAACCTAAAAGATGGCTAGTAGGTACATGTGGTTTGCATATCATACCTTAAAATTGTATGCACTAGTCTAGACGAGATGGTCCTCACAAGAACTCTGCATGCCTGTGATAGATAGATGACAGCTAGCATAAAATTTTTCACTTCATTATTTATATAATACATAAAATGGATCCAAATAGAAAAAAATGATATGTAGAAGACCCAATTATTAAATTCAGATGAAATGTTTCGGTCAAATGGAGTTGAGATGAGATCGTTTTCAGTGGCTTTAGTTTTATGTTTCATTTCATCTTCATTTAGCATGACGAATTCAATGCCAGATGACATTTATTAATTAACATTATATATTGAAAAATAGATTTAGTATTTTTTTTATTTTATTTCTCATTTTTTCTAAGTATACAAGTATCTTTTGACTTCAACAAGGCTTCAAAATCCAAAGATGTTTGATCTGGATTATCCACAATGAGAAAAAAAAAAAATGGGTTTCTACATATACACCTTTTTTTAGTGCACTTGGGAAATTTACCAAAAATGGGTTTTCTTTGGCAAAGTGTATATGATCTCACTTGTACAATCTAATTTCCTAATTTATAATGAAGATGCAAACCAGAAGAAAAGTCATTTTATTCTTTACCAGATCTGAGCTCTATTCATTTCTTGAATTTCCTTTTTCTCTTAGGATCATGTTATGGGTTCACTATTTTGGTATGGTCTTGTATTTCATGTGGGTGTGTGTTGAATCATGCCATTTTCATGATTACAATTATGACTCTAACTTAATAACATACATATATCAAACCTAATTTTCTTTCACAAATCAATCTCAATTTGACCATGAAATATATGAACATGCCAAAATAGTGAACCGATAACATGATCCTAAGAAAAAAGGAAATTCAAAAATCAATGCTCATTAAAATACAACATTTTCTCTTCTAATGTAATTAATAGCATTTGAGTTTCTGCTCAGTTCCGATTCAAAGCAAAATTTATTAAAAAAAACAAGAGAAATTAGAAGTATAAATTATGAATAGATAATATGAAAATAGCACACAAAAGAATGCATATAGATAAGAAATTGACATGAACAGCACATGAAGGAATAGATATAAAAGCACATTCTTCAAGGCACAACGATAGATCTCAAGAGAAGCAAACCAGGTTACGCCAGAAAATTTTTTGTCACTTAACAGCCTAGCAACATCACACACCTGCTAATAATATTCTGCACAAGAACAACCTGGATACACAAAACAAGAACACAGCATCCATATATAAAATATTAAAAAAAATATAAAAACAAAAAAGGAGACTACATACCCATATTGAAAACAAATATATAAATACAACAACATACCTTGATCATCTGGTGTGTTTTTCCATGACAAAAGCCTTAGTGGGTTGTCAAAAATGGATCCAACCAGGAAATTAGGGTTATCCTGATTAGGGTTTTTCATGCCACCATCAACAGGTGAAACTGCCACATGATCTAATCTCTCCTTGGATAGTATAATTAAGAAAAGCTCAGATCATGCTGGCAGCTTCAACTACTACTGGTACATGATGATATAGGAAGATGCATACATGGTTAGGCCATTGAATTTGAAACCCTTGTTGTCTTCTTGTTGATCATTTCTTCTCTCCTGTTTTTGTCTAGAAAAAACATTGAAGGCTTCATAGATAAGGAAGAACATGATGGGAGGATATAAATAGAGAAGAATTCTAGAGGTTGAGGACTTTGTTTTCTACTTTGTCCAGCTATAGTTCCCTACTTACAATCTCATCACTTTTGTCTTATGTGGCTAAAATTTACTTGAACATAGTAAAACTTCAAACAAAGTTTTCTTGTGCTTAGTCAAGCAAGTAATTTATTTTTGGTAGTTTTTTTTAAATATTATTAAAAAAGGATTACAGAAACTGAAACTGAAAAAGCTATTATTAGGAGAATTGAAAAGTATAAGGGACTGGGCAGAAATTTTTTTTTTTAAAAAAAGTAAATGGCTAAACGTGGTCCCAAAAGAAGCAAAAATTGAATTGAATAATGTCACGCCAACGCGATCACATGCAGACAGGGTAGTGAGAGTTTCTGAATTTCCTAAGAGGCTTTTATAACTTTAGTTGGATGACTCTTTCATTTCTCTATTTGTGTCTGTGGATGTGTTGTTGTAAGGTAGGCATCAACTAGGAACCAAAAAGAGTATGAAACACAAGTAGCATATGGGGACCAGTTTTGCATGGTTTCTTAGATATTGCATAAGGTTCACACAAACAGGAAAAGAAATAAAAAGCATCTACCCCTTTTAAATGGGGTTATGTATAATGTAATATTTCGTGTTTTTAAAATCAAAACAGTTAATTGATCGATTAGTTAGTCGATTTTTAAATCAATTGATTTCATTGGTTTAGTTGATTTGATTTAATTAATTTATTGATAAATAAAATTTAAAAATTATTATTAAAGTTTTTTGACAATAAAAAAATAAAATGTATTTATAATAACAAAATAATTTTAAAAATTAGTTTGAACCTAATCAAAGTAATTAATAATTTAATTTATGATTTAATTGATCCGATCTAATTTTCAAAACATTAGGATTACTCCATTTACTTATTCCTAATTTATTTTCGTGTGATATTAGCCTTATTGTAATGGCAGTAAGTTACTCCTTTGACACTTGTGTTAGGTCATGGAGATGTGAAAATATCCTCTATATGAAAAATTTATAAAAAAAATTGTATGCTTAATGATTGCTATATATGTATATGACATTCTAAAGTAGGGTTGATTACATATTAGACTATCGTGCAGGCATAGCCTAATGGTGAAGTGCATCATGTGAGGATTCTCCCTATCCAACAATATGGTGGGAGCTATTGAAAGGGGAGGGTTATCCCCTATTGTGTAACCCATAGAGATGGATGGAGGGAATCAAACCCGAGACCTTTACTCCTCATATAATGCACTTTAACCATTAGACTATTTCTGCACATGCAAATATAATATTAACCCCCTTACTCTTCATATGATACACTTTAATTTAATTTATTTCTTTGTGATATTAGCCTTATTGTAATGGCAATAAGTTACTCCTTTGACACTAGAGTTAGGTCATGGAGATGTGAAAATAGTCTCTATATGAGAAAAATTATATAAAAAAATTATATGCTTGATGATTGTTCTTATGTATATGACCTTCTAATGTAAGGTTGATTATATATTAGTCTATTGTGCAAGCATAGACCGATGGTAAAGTGAATCTTGTGAGGATTCTCCCCATCCACCAATATGATAGAAGCTCCCACCAATATGGTTGGAGCTATTGAAAGGGAGGTTTATCCCTTATGTTGTAACCCACAAAGGTGGATGGAGAGAATTGAACCTAAAACCCCTACTCCTCATAGGATGCACTTTAACCATCAGACTATGCGTATACATAAAGATCTAATAGTTAACCTCCTACTTCTCACAAGATGCACTTTAACCTAATTTATTTCCTCGTGATAATATCCTTATTGTAATGATAATAAGTTACTCCTTTGACACGAGAGTTAGGTCATGGAGATGTGAAAATAGCCTATATATGAAAAAATTTATATAAAAAAAATTGTATGCTTGACGATTGTTCTATATGTATATGACCTTCTAAAGTAAAGTTGATTATATATCGGTCTGTTGTGCAATCATAATCTGATGGTGAAGTGTATCCTATAAGAATTCTCCCCATTCATCAATATGGTGGGAGCTATTGAAAGGGGAGGACTATTCTCTTATGGTGTAACCCATAAAGATGGATGAAGAGAATCAAACCCAATACCCTTACTCCTTACAAGATGCACTTTAACCATTAGACTATGTCTACACATGCAGATCTAATAATTATTTTTGTTATTTAAAATAAAAAAATCATGAGTTTTTATGCATTTTAGATTAAAAATAATTAACAAAAGAATATTTTTAAGCTAAAAACCGGTCATGTAGAGAGAGCAAATGATGTTTATTAGAGGTTGAAAATAATGTCTATATTCTAATTGTTCTTCTTTTCTTTTGTTTTATCCATGGTTTTATAAATTAAAAGTAAACCCAAAATAAAACTAAAATAAATATTCTCCTATAAATTGTTTTCTCTACTTAATTTTTAAAAATTTTAAATTGATAACTTACAATAAAAGTAAATAAAATAAAAATAAATATTTACTATGTATAAAGATTTTTTACTTGATGTTATTATATAGAAAATTGTGTTTACAAGAGGTTAAAGATAATGTTTATATTATAATTGTTTTTCTTCTTCTTTATCAATAGTTTCATAAACTAAAAGTAAATTCAAAATAAAACTAAAATAAATATTTATCTGTAAACTGTTTTTTTACTTAACTTTTAAAAATTTTGATATGGTAAACCTAAAATAAAAGTAAATATAATGAAAATAAATATTTTACCATGTATAAATATTTTTTGTTTGATGATGTTATAAACCATATTGAGAGATTTCATAAATCATAAATAAATCAATAATAAAATATTTATAAAATGTTTTAATGTGTAAGAAGAATTAAAAACAAATATCATTTTCAACTTTTAACAACTCAATTTTTTCTCTCTTTTATGGCTGATTTTGCCCTTAAAAATGTCAATTTTTTACTTTTTTTCATTCACAATATATCAAAACTCATGATTTTTTATTCTAAATAATAAGACAAATATTAAAAATCATATTAAATTTGTTAATAATAAGAAATTTGAATAAGAAGCAACTGGAAGAAGAAATTTGAAAATATGTTTGTTGATTTGATCAATAAATAATCGTCAATGAGCTTGAGATGCAGTTAGAAGAAGAACCTTGAAGTTATGCTTATTAACTGCATCGATGAAATATCATGAATGAGCTTGAAAAAAAAAGTGGAAAAATAAATTTGAATATATTTTAATAATTTGATTTATGAAGAAACTAGAATGAGATTGACCAGTAGTTGAAAGATGAAATTTGAATTTATTTTATTGATTTGACTCATGAATTATGTGAATGATCTTGACGCTAATTTTTAGGGAATATGTTAAGGTAAGAAGGATGAATAAATTTGTTATATTTGTTATATTGCATATCAATAAATGAAGATGGTTAAGGTAAGAAAGATGAAGTATATATTTAGGAAAATTTTTTGTAGATTTTTTTTTGTGGGAAAACAAGTTATTTACCGTAAATTTATCTTTAATTATTAAATATTCTTGTATAAAGCCCAATAAAAAAATATATATTAGTCCATTTATTTAAACCTACTTAATTTATTTGTTTTGAGGTAAACATTAAAGATGATCAATTAATTCACAATCACAGTTAGGTTATTAATGTAAGTTATTGAAATATTCTTTATATGAAAATAGAAATTGAGAAAAATGTCTCTAAGAGCATCTTCAGTGGTGCTCTTTAAAATATAAGGAACATATTTTAGGTGATAGAAAGTATTTTAAGAAATACTTAAGTACAAAGAGGAAGTAAATTTATTTAAGTTAATGAATTCTTTATATTTCACCCTTTATTTTGTTTCATCCCATAAAAGTATTTAGTGTTGATTTTAAGAAGAAAGGGGAACCATTTTTGAATATTGTGAGAAAAATAGAAAAAAGTTTTTCAGGAAAGAAAACCTTAAAAAACAAGACAGTCATTATTGATATGTATAAAAAATTGAATTGTATTAATTGCATTTTATATAGAGAGCAAATTTTGATTTTCTATAAGTAGAGATTCAAAGTCACTCTCTAATCTATAATTTAGGATTAGAGAGCGGATTGAAATTTTATTTTTTGCAACTATTTTTTATAATAAAGAGTTTAAGTTGAATAAAAAGTGAGTTAGAGACACTCTAATAACACTTGCTATCACTTCTTATAAAGCATGAATAATTTGTACATGAAATATTTTTTATTAATTATTATTATTATTTAAAATTACACAATACATTGTTGAAAGGTTAGACGAAATACTTTAAATAATTAATTAGTTGAGAGAAAATAAGAAATTTTGTCTATCTATTTATAAATAAAAATATATTTCGTTATCCTAAAAAATTAAAATGATAGAATTTATAATTAAATATTATTTTCAATATATACCAATGAAAATTATTTTTGATATTTATCAGTGAAAATTGTTTTTGTTTTCCTTTAATTAAGTATATGATAACTAATCTATTCCGAATAGGAGAAAAAAAAGCTACCATAACATTTCTATTTATTTCTATACAAGAAACTCATTACAAATATCTTCAGTAGATAAATTGAATAAATTTATTATATTTTGTCTGATTTAACCTTCAGATTAGACACTCGAAAAAAAAGTCTGAGCTCTAATCTTCTCTTGTCTTCGAGTACCATCTAATAAAGTTGAATAGTAAGTATGGTTGGTGAAACCGTTTCGTAAACTAATAGCTTTCTTATTGTTTCATATAAAAGAAGAAGAGCTTTAAATTGGTAAGCAATGGTAACATATATATTATATATAATTTTCATTTCATAAAAAGTTAAAGCCAATAGTGTAATGAGGCTGGAAAAGTCTGCTTCTGATTGGCATCAGTTAAACGGCCCAAGCAATTATTAAAGACATTACCACGGATTAGGTGACATTTGGAACATTAGTCTGTAAAGTAATCTTTCCGACCTTAGAAAAATTATAAAATTTCCATATACCTTTGATTAAAGTGCGTTTTGATTTGGGCCTTTCTGCTTCTCTCCATTAATTTAATTTGGGATCTCTAATATTAATTAATTTAGCTTGTATAGGAGGTTCAAGACAGGGTAGATGTTACTTTGGTAGGAGAATTTGCATACATTTTAGTTGCATTTGCACGCCCATATGGATTAACCACTTGCTGCTGCAGGGGGATTGCAGTGTCGAGAGACTATATTATAGTATATTTTATTGCCTACAGGAAAAAAAAATTAGAATATCAAATAAATATTGATTGAAGTGATAGATTTGAACATAAATTTATTGAAAAATTGAAATATAATATTTTATTAATTATTTAAATCCAGTGTGAATAAGTCTATTTGATTTGAATGGATCTAGAAAGAAAATATATTGAACAAAACCCACAAATCCTAAATATAAATAAATTTTGCAGGACTAAGAAATTTTAGGTCTCAAATTTACAATTTTTTTTTCTTTTCTTCCACCTCAACATTTTCTTTTCCAGCAAAAAAAAAATTAAGGAAAGTCTTGTCGAAATTAAAAAAAATTAATCATACTAATCAAAATTAATTTAAATCTTATAATTTAAGAATGACTTTAATAGCAGTAAACCGAAATTTAATTGGTAAAGAAATATCATACAGTACTCATCAGAGAGATTCACTGAATTATTTTTCCTAATTAAGAGGAGAGATCAGATAAATTGACGCAAATAAGGAACAGGTCAAACAATCAAACTACATATTTTTTTTTTTTTGTGAACAGAATTAATTTTATAAATTAAGTATAATCTTTTAAAATGTTATAATAATTTCAAAAAAATCAATTCAAATTAATACTGAAACAATAAAATAATTTAAAATCAAGTGAAAAATATTTTATGTAATAATTTAAAATCTATCATTATATAATATAATTTTTATTATTAATATCATATGTTATATACAATGGAATCATACTTTCTTTTACTGTGAAAAAAAATTGTTAGAATGATTTGTCTTATAAACTCGTAAAGAAAAACAGTTGTTCGAACTACAAATTGTCTACATTTCTTAAGAATAAGTAAAAGAAAAAAAAATAAAGGCATTATTCATGAACCCACATATAGGATATATAGTAGAAATTTAGACATATGGTCGACCACTACTAGTACAATAACCAATAAGGTCATGTGATTACTCATTGGCAGCATTGCCACTTCACTAAAATATTGTAATTTAAGCTTACCAACAAAAAAAAAAAAAAATTTTTTTAATTAAGAGTCATTTTCTTAATTAAGCAATGCATTAATCTACTATCTTTTCATAAGATGGCAAAATGCCTACTTTTTTTCATTAGTGCAGGACTGCTCCTTTTTTTGTTATTATTATTATTATTCCCCCCCCTTTTTTAATGGTTTGGAGATATAATATTAAGGTGATGATTGTCCATTTTTATCTGAACTTTCAATTGATAAGTTTTATTTAATAATTGAAATAATCACTTTTCCATGTGATGTGAGTGCAAGTCGGTGTATATCATTTGGAAATTCATAATTATTTTATCATATATTATACCATCCACCTCTTTGAATTAGTGCATAATTTAAGCAAATAATTTTTTTTTTCGCAAAAAAAAAGTTGACCCAATTATCATTACAGAAGTGATGATAGTATGTTTCTTTTTTTTTTTCTTAAATCATTTATGTAGTTATCGTGAGCCAATATGAACGAAATCATCAATGTGTGTGTCTATATAAAATTAGGGTATTAATTCTTGATTCGATACTATTTAAAATTAAAAAATTTAAAATAATTTGATTCAAAATCAATCTAACTTAACTCGTAGCACAATTCAAAATGATTTGACTTGTGAGTCTATTCATTTGATCTAATTTAAATTATTAAAAGTATTTTAAAATTTATTAAAATAAAAATAATATTTTTATTTTTTTAAAGGCAAAATTATAAAAATGGCTTGAGTTTTTTCCTATATTGTAATTCAGTGGCTCAATCCGACCGCAATATAAAGTAATGCGTTTGAACATGTCTGAAAAATATAATAAAGCTCCATCCAATCTGACTGAAGCCGTCCGACTAGTATATAATTTTGGATTTAGTTTATTACATATTTTTTTTTTATCGTGTCAAGTAATTATTTTGCTTTATTAATTTTAAAATTATTATATCATTTTAAAAATCTAGCATAATCAAAATCAATTTTAAAAAATAATAATTCTAATATACTATAAGTTTTAAATTAAAAAATTACTTTTTTAGTAAAAAATTATTTTATAGTTAATTAATATATAAAATTTTAAATAAATTTTACATGAATATTATAATAAAATATTAGCACAATAGGCATCAATACGCAAGTTGACACTAAGTGTGCAATTTCATAATGGTTGTTGCTCATGTTACCATATGAGCTCATCAGCGCAGATTGAAGGATTATGAATGTAATGATTTTGGCAAATATATATATATATATATATATATGCTACGTATTATTCATATCATCTGGTTGGTCCAAGCCTAGCATATTCTGGCTCATAAGCTTCGCATTAGTACGAAAACATGGGCACAAGTGACAAAAAGGATCTGGGCCTAAATTAAATTGGACTCATTTCAACAGTCAAATTTTGAACAAAACAATATAAACTTTTTACATTGAAAAAAAATATAAACTTTTCAGTTCTTTTTTTTTTTTTTTTGTTTTCCTTTTTAGGAACTATACAAAAGAACTATTTATGTAGGTCTAATGGATCGTAGATTATACAACCAAAAATTATAGACGTGAAGTACTCGAATTCGGAAGCAAATGGTGCGGTTGATTTTATTGCCAGATCTTGTATACAATATGAGCTGCATTTAGGGTAGTATTTTGATCACCCTGAATAAAAATTTTGTGCCTTGATGTCCATGGGTTTTGTTAATACATATAATATTGCGATTTTCCAAAAAAAAAAAAAAAGTACTCCAATTTAAAATTCTCAATTTATTTTTTCAAAATATAAAAGAAATCAATCAAAGTAACACTGATTAGCAATCAAGATTTTCCCATGCCTCCAAAATGAAAGCACGCACACTCAGAAAAGTTGCACCCATCATTCACCAAGAAGGTGGAATGCTAACATAAGCGCCTTTTTAATTATTTTGATTGCTTTTTACCTAAAAAGTTAATATATAATCCTTCCTTTTGTTATAATGAGAAAATTTTTAGAAAAAGGTTTATTTTATATGCATTTAATTAATGTATATGAAATCTCAATCAAGTCATCAAATTCGCAACATGTCTCAATTTGTCATTCTTTCATTAGTCTTCATTAATGCCACTTACCTACATATATAATACTAATAAAGTTCTGTAAAATTTAATTTAGTTATGATGCAAGTGCGTACATATTTATGGCGCATGCAACATTTGTTAATTGACCTCAATCAATTTTCTTTAATTAAAAGGTCAAGTATCTTCAAATTTATAGTAAGTTGGAAATTTTTTTTAAAAAAAGAAATTAGTATGAGACTGACAACAATATTTTAGTTATTAATTAATTAAAGACTTTTTTTTAACAAAAAAAAATTACGTTATTGAGATTTGAATTTTGATATTCACTAAATTACTTAAAGGTATTATTAAATAGTAACACAGTGACATAATCAATAACACCCTAAATGAAAATAATACAAGCAATGACATAAGAAAAGGGTAACAAACAGAGAAGTACATTAAATTAAAGCAAGCCAATTGTAAATGAAATGAAGTACATTAAAGGAAAGCACATGCAGTCCATCCTGTTGCTGCATTGCAAATGAAATGGTCAATTGGTCTCGTGACATTGGGGCAGAAACAATCCCACTTTATAGGTATATATATTGCAAGTTAATTGCATATTTTTGTTTATTTTCCTTTTGGTTTATTCTGATATATAATCTATCAGCATTCGCGTATCTATGCTGAGAACTGGGAACTGGAGTATTCCATATAGCCCTCTTGCTCAGGGATTTTTTTGATCGAAAAGCGAATGTGAAAAGCTTGCCTTCAGAGACTATTCTGGTATTTGTTTTGATATTATAATGCTCTTTGAGATTTATACAAGGATAAACTAAATTAATACATTCCTCTAATTCCAACTGAGTTAGTTGTGTATTGCTCATAAGACCATACCGTCGAGTTAAAATCTCCTTAGCTCCTGTAACTCCTATTAAAAAAAGAATAAACTAATAAATAAACATGGGTAAACAAATATTTCTTCCACTTATTATATTTTAGCCTAATGTTGTTCCTTAATTGTTTTGTTGATCATTTGATGACTATACATATATGTATGTGGGGACTATCAAGATTAAGAATCTGAAAGACAACGTTGGATCGGAGCATTGCAAGTTGAGCTCACAAAGGAAGATTTAGAGGAGATTGGTGATGTTGTTCCTATCCAAGAAGTGACTGGACATCAATCATTTAAAATTAAACCAGAGGCTATATGGAAATTTGCTGATACTCCACTTAAAAGAGTTTAATACGCTTTTATAATTAAGATTATCATGAAATATTCAACCAACCAATTAAATAATAAACCTAAATAAAAAGGGATGCTCAATTTAAACTATTAATTGTACAAGCCATTATTTTTGAGAAGGTCGTTGTATTATTATTGACCCAAAATAAAATAATACTAATATTTTTGTTGCTTAATTAATTGTTATCTGTTCTGTAATAAACCTCTTACTCATTTTTATTTCATTAAGACTAAATGCTTTACCAATTGAGCTTGTGATCACGCTATAAGCTCAAGTTTAGATTTGGTGGATTTCTTATGATGTCAATAGCTTGTCGGTTCTGTATATGTCGCCAAAACCATTTACTTCTTTCTTTCCGGACTTCCTTTTTCAGTTAATGTTTTGAACATCAAACAATTTTGAAGGTGGACGAGCTTCGCCACCTCGACCCAATTTAGTAGATGAGCCACACATTTTTTTTTTTTTTTTTGGGATTGGACTGTAATTATTGGATTTGTTGGCACCTGATTAATCCACCTGAACTCCTACTCAAACACTTTAAATGATAGAGTTTCACAATGAGATGATCTTGTATGAGTAACATTAGTGGGAGAAGTGGGCTTATGGTTAGGTGAAGCGTAAATATCTGCCAATTAATAGTAGAATCGACAGGATGATTGAGGTGAAACCATACGAAATCTATTGTACCATTAAATTTTCAAAATTATTCTCATGTCAAGACATGGCATAAATGAGTTTCGTAAGTAGCAACTCTACAAGCGTCTGAATAGGGGAAGTCTCAATGGGAGGAGCATGTGTTACCTGTTCTTCTTGAAATTCCAATCGTCTCACTAAAGAAATTAGTGATGAAAGCAGTGACCTAACAAAAAATAAAGAAAATGATCTCAAATTATTTGTCATTTTAAAAATAAATTTTTATTCTATAATACTTGATGTTTTACAATTATTTACAAATTTTAATTAATTTTTTTAATTTTATCTTTTCTCTCTTTCATAATAATTATTTCTTTTTATAGTATACAATAATTTATCAAAATAATTAATTAAAGATAATATAATTTTTTATTTATATAATAATATCCATTAAATATAATCTTTAATATATGTGTAAAAATCTTAAGCAATATCTATTATGAAATGAATGAAGTACCACTTATCAAATATCAATGTTTTGAAAAACAAAACAAACTAATCAGTTCAACCAATAAAATCAAAAATTAGACCAATGATTGGTTTAATTTGATTCAGACCAGATTATTTTTTATTTTTTAATTATTACAAATATATTTATATTTTTAATTTTTTCAAAGTTATTTTAGCAATATTTTTTAAATTTTATTTATTATTAAACTAATTGAACACGAATAGTCAGACTGACCAAAGTGAAAACCAATTAGTTGATAGATTCATTGACAGATTTGATTTTAAAAACATTGCAAAATATTAGCAGCCACTTTTTTTTTTTTAATCTCCTCTTTTGTGCTATAAATGTGTATCAACAAGCATTTAATTAAGCTAATTACAATTTGAAGAGGCACCAAAGAAAATTAATATGGCAAAGAGGAAGAGGGTTCAGATTTCTAGGGTCAACTCGGGACTCAAGGGATTGAGATACTATTAATTATCCAATAAATTCATCACTTTCTTAGGTTATACCATATTAAATTATTTTATCATTCATTTTTATATATTATATTTAATCATTCCTAAGTTTTGCTTATATTATACATTATTATCATTACATTAATTTTTTATACTTTTGCTGTAGTCAATTCAAAAATGTTAATAAGTATATCTTAAAATTGTCCCTATTTTCTTCATTATGTCAAATTCACTTCTGTCATCAGCATCAACATTTACTCTCATTTTCATCTTCTCTACCATCATCACAAAAGAAAATCTAACATATTCAAACAAACTCAGGGCTAAAATTTAACAGTAATTCTGAACTAGAATTTTAATAAATCAAATAAATAAAAATAGATATAGTACTAGAACTTTATATGAACAACAAAAAACTGAACAAATCAATGCTAGAACTTTACACCAATAATGGAAAATTCAAACAAATCCAAATTAACTAGTGCTAGAACTTTATATCAATAATGAAAAATCTTAAGTAAATTAAATAATCAAAATAAATGCAGTGGAATGAGTTCGACTTCCTCTAACTCCAATGTTGACATCTTCTTGCTGAATGGGATGAGGTTGATGACTCGAATATTGAGCTTGAGTATGAGCTCGACCTTGGCTCTTACTGTTCTACCTTCAAGCGTGATTCTTCTATTCCTGATATCACTAGGGATCTAGAGATAGCAGATTACTACTCAACTGTCTAGAAAATGTTGTCATTGATGAGCAACAAGAAGATGAAAATGATGGAGGCGGTAGCCATAAAGATCGAGATTGTAACTGTACCTGGAAAAATATGGTCCCCATCATACACTTAATTGATTAGGGACACCAATTTAGTTTTAAACATTGCCACCATTTGTATCATTCGGGTTGTGTTTCTGCATGCTTTGCTGCTTATTGGACTCGAATCATACCACAAAGTCGAAACAGCTGTCAACTCCATGGCTACAGTAGCCATTGTATTTTAAATCTTCTTTTTATATTGAAATTGTGATGTGGAGAATATATGGATATGTGAGCTTTGACAATTTGAATTCTTTTTATTTATTTATTTATATGGTTTTATTTTAATTTAATAGAAATTTTAATAAAAATATATGAATATGACAAAATCCATTTCATATGAACTGTCATTTTTTATATTTTATACAAAATTCATAAACTATTAATTAGACTATATTTTAGGGAGAAAATGATTAAATTATCCTTTTTTAAAAAGAAATACATAAATTAAATGTTATAATTATACTTAATAAGGATAAAGATAAAATTGAAAAAAATAATTAAAATTTTATTAATATTTTAAAGTGATAGATATTCTGAAATAAATTTTTTTTAAAAAAATGATAATGAATATATAATGGAGGGAGTACTTAATGACATTTAAGTATAATATATAATATAAAAATGAGAGACTGGGTAGTGTAATATACTAAAATTCAAGAGTGAAATTATTTAACCCATTATTTTTATTGGTAACAATTTTTTTCCCATGGGTTTCAAAGTTGGGTTTTGGATGTATGGGCCATAGGGGTGTAAAGAATGGCCCTGTCCCGGAAACTTTCAATATACTTTTTTTTTTTGATATTGTTGCTGATGTTTATGGACCGACGCTAATGAAGTCTTGATTGGCAAGCTAATATTATTTGAAGACTGAGTTGTTTTTATCCCCAAATTATTTGAGTAGTGAACATACTTGGCTTTGCAGGCACTGAAGTATCACTTGGCTACAAAATGAGGCATTATTTCCAACAACTCAGGTTTTATCAAGATTGCATTTACTGGCAAGCCTCAATATGTTAGAGCATCCTGTGAAGCTAGTTTAAACAATTTTATTTATTTTTATTTTAAAAATAATATTTTATTAAATGAATATTCAACTAAAAATCAACTAACTGATGCATTTAATAACTGAGGTGATTCTAAAAACATTGGTTCTCCCTATCCAATAGCTTTTTAAGTTGGGTGAGGTATCAAGACAATTGAATGGAACACTTTTTAAATTACACATTAATAATTGAAGAGTTTACATTAATAAATTACACATTAATTATCTATCATTCATTCTCTTTCTCTAAATTAAATGTTATTTTAGAAAGAAATTCATGTCTCATAATACATAATATTTTATAATTATTCATAAATATTAATTAATTTTTAATTTTATCTTTTCTCTCTCATAATAATTTTTTTAAAAATATATAATAATTTATAAAAATAGTTAATTAAATGTAACATGAATTTTTATTTATATAATAATACTCATTAAATATAATTTTTAATATATGTATAAAAAACTTAAATTAAATCTGTTATGAGACGGAACGGAATGAGTGTATAAACAAAGAATAGAGAGAGAGAGAATGAATGACAGATTATTTATTATTATAAAGTATAGTGGCAGCAAAGTCCAAAAGAAAGGTCTAATGGCAGAAGGTGACCTCCATTATCATTCAACCAACGCTAATATTCCGCCATTGATAAAATAATATGCAGTACACAGCTGCACCGAAAATACCTAAAGTAAATGCCTTTCATTATCGGTCTACGAAAATACCTAACCAAATGCCTTTCGTAATAGGTCTAATGTATTAATGTATGCATTAGTACGACTTATAATTTAATATATTACTTAAAATATATTTATAAATATTAATAAATTCAAATATTTAGAACATCTAAACAAATATTTAATATATTCCGTTTAATGGATAATTATTTGGATTTCAAAAAATTAAAATATTTGTTTTATAAATAAATACACCCTCCTTTGATTTATTATTAAAAAATAGATTTTATTTCAATATAATTGTCATTTTATAATAACAATGTAACATTAATTGATTTTCCAAAAAATGTAACATTAGCTTTTTTTTTTTTTTCAAATTTACTCTCATCATCAGTTTTTATGTCTCTTATAATTAATTGTTTTCTTATTAGTGTTAGTGATACAGTTTTAGTTGACGACAATTAATGATATATTAGTTCATATTGATTGAAGTTATTTCTACTTAAATGCTTTCTTAATCTAAGTGTAAAACTATAAAAAAGACAATTATTTAGAAAATGGATTGAGTAATATATTTTTCCTAATATTATTACTTAAAACAACAATACAATAAACTTTCAATTTGCACAATAATTAAGAAATTCACTTTTTTACAATTAATATAATTATTTTTAATTATTTTTTTACTAAAATACCCTTAATTATATTTTTAATGCAATGCACAATAATACTTGTCAGCTCATTTATGGAGAGCAATGATGAACATGAAGTAATTTTTGAGATTCAAATAAAAAGTATTCTGCATTGGAACTCAAACAAAATTTTGTATAGTAATTTATAATTTTAAAGTCAATAAAGTGAAAATTAATTATAAATGCTGATATTTAGGTTAACTAATTAAAGATATTTAATTATTAAACTACTGTTTTATTCCTTAATATATGTCTTTTAAAAGAAGAGTTTTGTTTTTTAAGCAATTTTTGAGATTCAAACAAAAAGTGTTCTATATTGGAACTCAAACAAAAATTTATATAGTAATTTATAATTTCAAAATCAAGAAAGTGAGAATTAATTATAGATGTTGATATTTTACGTTAACTTATGAAGTATATTTTGGATGTTTAATCATTAAATTACTACTTTATTCCTTAATGTATGCCATTTAAAAGGAGAGTTTTGTTTTTTTAATGTATGACGTTTTAGAATAGTTGATAATATTAATTAATTTTTTCAAAATTTTACCATTTTTCTCCTCATGAAATAATTATTTCTTCTTATGATGCACAATAATTTATGGAGATAATTAATTAAGGATAATGTAATTTTTTGTTTACATAATAAGGCTTATTTAATACAATCTTTAATTTATGTATAAAAATCTTAAATGATGTATTATTAAGTAATAGAAAAAATAATATTATAAAAAGAAAATGATTATATTTTGAACGAATAAAATGAAAGAATGATCAATTAAAATTGGATGTAGGAGTTTTTTTTTTTTTTTTTCCCCTGTTTAACTTTGACTAATTCATAGACACTGTATATTCTATATATTCTATTTTAGGGGAATTGGCTACACCCTGAAATCGCAACTAGATGCAGTTTTATTGTTATTATTGGACATTAGGCCTTGGTAATATAACAAATTCAACATTTTTTTTTCCCTAGAAGGTAGAAGATAAAAAGTCTTCAGTCCCAAAAAAAAAGGGTGAATTTGTCTTCCACGAGTAGAACGGCGTATGAAAAGCAATTGTTTCATGTGAAAGTAAATGATTCTCGGCAATGGATATTACAATATAATCTCTCTTTTCAATTTTAATAAATTATTTTTAATTTACATAAAAATTAAAAAAAAATATTTTTTATAATTAATATTATTATTTTAGCTTTTTTTACTAAAATACCTTTAGGAGTGATTTTAATACATTGCACAATAATGTTATCAATTTATTTATGAAGAATAAAGATGAATAATGAGTAATTTTTAAGATTCAAATAAAAATATTCTATATTGAAATTCAAATAAAAATTTATATAGTAATTTATAATTTTAAAATTAAGAGAATGAAAATTAATTATAGATATAGATATTTATATTAATTAATAAATAGTATTTTAGATATTTATTCATTAAATTGGATGAAAAGTAAAAAATTGAAGCTTATATAATAAATTATATTATTAAATATAATAAAATTAATTCGAAAGATAATCAAATCATTCCATTACCCAAGCCTCACTCTCTGTAACTGTGTTCCGATTATAACAAAGTCATCAGCAGCTAAAGTCTGACTTCTAGAACATCTGCATGTCTCTGGTCAATTTTGTGGAGTTGGAAAGTTATTATAATCGATTAAAATAAACAACGATCTAACAATCCTTACTAAAATAACCGAAAAATATGTGAACGCGTTGGAAATGATGGATGTGTGTCACGCTTCACGAGCTATATATATATATTTATGGACATTGCATTATTGTAACATAGAGAAGCATTAAGAAAACCCATCTATCTTCTGATCTTGACTTTCATTTCCATTCCAAGAGAAGAGAAAGAAAGATGGCTCAACCTGTGATCCCAAAAGTGAAACTGGGTACCGAAGGATTGGAGGTAAAACCCATCTCATATTTTCCATTTATTTATTAATTAACTCCATGATCTTGACATTAGAAATGATTATCATGTTAAATTTTCAGGTCTCCAAATTGGGTTTTGGATGTATGGGACTTAGTGGCATGTACAACGACCCTGTCTCTGAAGAAGATGGCATTTCAATCATCCGGGAAGCTTACAAAAGAGGAATTACGTTTTTTGACACAGCTGATGTATATGGGTTTCGTACTAATGAAATCTTGGTTGGCAAAGTAAGCGTCTGAGGCTCTGTTTGTTTTTATTTTTCTTCTTATTTTTTGATATTTCACAGATACTTATGAAAATTAATCAATAAAAAATATTTTTCATATCTTCTAATTGAAAAAATTAATATTTTTTAATATATTTCAAAAATCAGATAAGAAATATTATACTTCAAAAATGTTTTTCATAGATAAATTATTTTTCGTGAATATGGAGCCTAAATAATGTTTTTTTTAGACATTTTGCTCTGTTTAATTTTTTTGTAATTTATTTGTGTACTGCAAATACTTGTGATTGCAGGCATTGAAGCCATTGCCTAGAGAAAACATTCAAATAGCTACAAAATGTGGTATTTCTGTCACCAAACCTGATTATAGCGATGCTTCATATAATGGCAAGCCTGAATATGTTCGTTCATGCGTTGAGGCTAGCCTTAAGCGTCTTGATGTGGAATATATTGATCTTTTTTATCAACATCGCATCGATCCAACCACACCAATAGAAGATACTGTATGCCCTTTTTTCTTTTTTTTCTCCTTGATGGGAATTTGCATATATGAGTAGTTAGCAGAAATTTCATGGCAAGCGGATCATGCCAGTTTCTAATCCAATTAATTCTTGGTTTGGCAGATGGAAGAGTATAAGAAGTTAGTGGAGGAGGGGAAAATTAAATATGTTGGACTATCTGAGGCAAGTCCTGAAACCATTAGGAGAGCGCATGCAATTCATCCCGTTACTGCAGTGCAAATGGAATGGTCACTTTGGACTCGTGATATCGAGGAAGAAATAGTCCCACTTTGCAAGGAACTTGGAATTTCAATAGTTACATATAGCCCTCTTGGCAAAGGTTTCTTTGCTGGTAAAGCAACTGTGGAAAGTTTAGATCCAAATACTCTGCTGGTACTAATTTTACAGTTCTTTTGTTATTTATTATATTGAAATTTTAGCCTTTTGCTGTTCTGTTTATATGCTTAGTGACTGGTGATTTGCTTGTACTAATACAGAGGTACGAACCAAGGTTTTCTGGAGACAATTTTGAAAAGAACAAGATGCTTTTTGCTCGTATAGACGCTTTGGCCAAGAAACATGGATGCACTACTGCTCAGCTTGCTCTTGCTTGGGTTCTCAATCAAGGGGATGATGTTGTTCCCATTCCCGGTGAGTTAATTTGAACCAAGTATTTTAACGTACTGAATTATGCACTGCAACATGTAGTTGGATTTGGCCGACCCTAATTAACTTGGGATTAAGGTTTCGTTGAGATGAGTTTAATGAGTTTTTGGATTTCTTTAGGTACTACAAAGTTGAAAAATCTTGAGAACAATGTCGGAGCAGTGAAAGTTAAGCTGACAGCAGAGGATTTGAAGGAGCTCTCTGATGCTATTCCTCCAAACGAAGTTGCTGGAGATAGATCCAGCATTAGCGAACAAATGACATGGAAGTTTGCTAATACTCCACCCAGAGCCTAGACAATGCCTTTACCTGAGTCTCAACCTCAATATCCAAGTGCTAGTCTCGTTGATTGTATTACTTACTATTGCTGATACTAAATGCTGTCAAAATAATGTCGTTATCGTGGATGATGAGTCTTTGGTTCAACGGTAATCTGAAAATAATAATGTCACTACTGAGTGGTTGGTTTTATATTCTATGAGAGTGTATTGTTTGTGATCCTTAAGTTTGTGCTTTATTTTATGTTGTAACAGAGATTATTACTTATATAATTCTCAATAGAGAGCTGTTTTCTTTTTTGTGATTGCAAATACAAACTTCCTATTGGATGGTTCATCCAAAAATTACATTTTCTTGCTCTGATATGATAATAAATCTGGATGATTCATATTTTATTTTTTTGGGGCCAATTTGACTCATAGAAACAATTTTTTAAAAAAAAAAGAATATCCAGCTGGCATCCAAATATAACACATTGGCTCCGGTTAATTCGGATCACAAAAAAGGTCGAACTCTCCCGGCAAATATTCAACGCAGTTGCATTCTCTAATCAAGAGCTTTAATTGATTTATGCACTTGTTGGTCAACTCTTGCAATTAAGTAGAATCAATCAGAACATGGAAACAGACCTTATTTCCTTTTATTCCCTTATCCACTCACCCTAAGCCTTGTTATGCATAAAAGTTAGACCTCGTGGTCATTCTATTTCGGAAAATTTTGGTTAAGTGTTTCAAACAATTATGCTTGTGATATTCTACAATTATTCTATGCATTTGAAACAAACAAATATGTGAGAATCACATCCAAAAAAAATGGAAAATAAATTCCAAGACCTATAAAGGCTCATGTAGACGCATTAAAAAAAAAGAAAAAGAAAAAAAAGCATGACCTACAAAGGCTCATGTAGAGAATCACAACCTCAAACATCTCACCAATATAAACATTTCATCAATATCAACATATCGCAAAGCCTAATATAAGAACAACGTAACTCGCGTCAAGAATTAAACATGCAGTTAACCTTACTTTTATCAAGACTTAAAAATATAATTCATCTCTTAAGTAACCATACTAGAAACAAAAGATTACAAGCCTTAAACAATTATTACATAAATCTTCAAGAATATGCATAAACTTTGTTATACCTGCATAGTAATAAGGCATAAAATTTCATATTTTAATTGTGGTGATTTTCTCCTATTTTGTGTTTAATTTCCAATTTTAATTGAATTTTATATTTAAGAAATTTAAATTTGATAGTTCAGGTGCATTAGAGTTGAAAAATAGAGATTATACATCAATTTGTAAGATTATTTAATTTTGGGAGCAAAAAGAGGTAAGTCCAATTTGTGGTAGAATATTTTTTGTGATAAGGCATGGAGACGGCTTACCAATCTAGGACTGACAAATTTAGAAAAACAATGAGCTAATTTTAACTTGATTTTTATAAAAGATTCTATCTTATTTAGGAAATTTGACTTAGGAGATTTACTATAAATTTAGATCCTTTTTAGATATTTTCCAAAATCAATTAGGAAATCAATTCTTCTAAAGACTTTTGAAAATTTTTTGAGAGAGATGTTTTTTATATAAATAGGAGTCTTTTCTCTTGTATGAGAAAGAAAAACGTAAAGAACAAAGAGAGAGAATAATCAACCTCAAGTGAAGACATTCTTCTCTTTTATTAAACTCATGATTCTATTTATTATTATTCTTCTTCTTTCTAGTTTTCTTTTCTTAGTCATAAGCTAGTTTTCTTATAGCTAAGGCTATGAGAAACTTTATCACAACAATGGATTGATTTTTATTTTATTTAATCAAAATATTTTATTTGTATATTGTCTATGAATTATTGTGCTTAATGTTATTGAGAGCTTGATCATCTCTTGATTGATTTGGTTTATGTATATGAATTGGAAAAAGATTTTACGTAATTGATTAAATAATTTATGGTGTGAATTGAATGGGCGTGTGTGTGTGTGTGTATATATATAATTCATCTAATTTTACATGTTTTTTTACATAAATTAGTGTGCTTTCTATCTTGAAAATTATATAGAGAGATGTAAAGATTACTTAGAATTAATATCTATAGAGAGGGAATATTAAATAATTTTAGGAAAAATCTTAGTTTATGAAAATAATAAATTGTCTTGGTTAAATTTAACTAATTGAAATCTATTAGAGTGATTAGGTGAACTAATAATTTTAACTCTTTAAATTTGATTGTTACAATTTTAATTAATTATTATTTTCCCTTTATTTGCTTTTAGTTTTTAAATTTGTATTTTATTTATTTTGAATTTTCATAGTTTAATTATTCTTCTAAATTGGTTTGTCCAAATAATCATAAATTGACTATAGTTTTAATATTTATTTTATCAAATCCTTGTGGAAATAATATTTTTTTTACTACTTGATAACTAATGCACTTGCTAGGATAATTTAAATTTCATCTATCAATCTTTTAAAAAGAGAAAAGAAGTCAAGTTAGTAACTTTAAAAGAGCGCTTGTTGGAAGACAATTCAATATTTTTTATTGTACAATTTCATATTTTTATATTTTTCTTGATTTTCATTACATTTTTATTTTATTTTATTTGCATTTTGATATCTTTTAGGCATGTTCTAAAATTAATTTTAAAAAAACAAAAAAATTCAATCAAACTCTTTTTGATAAGGCGTTCTTACAACTTATTGTCTAGATGAACACTAGTTAGCATAAGTCACACTCACGACTTATCCCAATAAATCTTTTATTTTATTTTCTTGTATTTTATTTGCTAGTCTGTATAAGTTATGCCCACAACTTATTGCATTAAATCTTCTGTTTTGTTTTTTTACTAGTATATGTTGTGCCCATGACTAGTGCATTAAATTTTCTATTTCGTTTTTTTCTTCGTCAGCATAAGACGTGCCCATAACTTACTGTGTAGGTGGGATCATTTCTTTGCTAGCTTAAGTTGTGCCCATTACTTATTCACATAAGTCTTCTTGAAAACACCATAGCTAAACCACCCCTCCACCCCCCCTTCGCACTTGAGCTCCACTCCCTCTAAAGCTCACCATTTAGGGAAATTTCCTTTATCCTTCAATTTTTATTTTTTATTTATTTTCTTTTTAGTGAACTTCTTTTTGCTACATTGAGAATAATATATTATTTAAGTATGAGGGAGAGATTAAAGGTTTGATGATATTTTTGTCTTTGACATACCTTAATCTTTGCTTGATAACCTTTTCTTTTGGAATTTCTGCTCTATCGATATTTGTTTATCATGAATTTTTGCTTAAGGTAAAATTGCATGATAAGATGCATTTATGATTAATTTTTTTTTTTTTTTTGCTAGGATGAATGTTTCTTTATTTTGCTAATCAATTTGAATGAAAAATGTGCAAGATTTAATACAATAGAAGCTTTATTGTGAGCTTTTGAGCCAATGAGCATTCTATTTTTTGTTTTGTTGAGTGTTTGTCAAACTTGGGTTGCATATTCTAGAACTTGTCTTGTTATGCATATTAAGACCACATTAAAGAGTTCATTTATTAAAAAAACAAAAAAGGCATCTAGGTTAGCTTCTTTAAGCTTGTCAAAAGCATACTCTCATGATATTCCTTTAGAAAAGCCAAGTTAAGTCTTAAACCTTTCTTTGTTTGCGCCACATTAATTTTACTTTGAACCTTTTTTTATTTTTCCTTAACCCCTTTATTGAAAAAATTTTAATTGAGTTGAGAATAAGAATCACTTTTTGAGCAAATTGTGAAAAAAATAGAAAAAATACTGATTCTACTTCTCTATGCTGGTGCTTAGTACCCGGGGATATTCATTATAACTGTTTATTTTTGCGTTAAACAATTGTCAATTTATGAGATCATAAAACATTTTAAATTTGTTTTATGCTAAGTAACGGGGGGCATTCATCACCAGTGTTTGCTTTTGCATAAAAAGGCTAAAAACAATTTAGGAAGTAATAAAAAAAAGAAGAAAAGTATTTTGATTGCTCTAAGTGTGATGTTGTGCAAAGAAAATTGATTGAAAAAGCAATTTAAAAAGGTTAAAGCTTATACCAATTAAATTAATTTATTTGATAATTTTCACCCAATTTCCTTTCTATCAAACTTAAGCCCAAACCGCATTACAACTCGTTTTATACCCTTGTTTTGATTTTTGATGTATTAAACTCATAATAAGTGATGGAGATATAATATATTGGTAAGCTTATGGTAATATCATCCCATGTTTTGACTTGAAAGGTTATTGATACCCTAAACACTTAAGCACATTGAGTGAAATCATTGAGAGAGTATTTGAATCTTGTTACATTTGATTTTAAGGAAGTTGTTAAGGCAAATAAGTGTTTGTCTTTGTTTTAAAGAATTCATTTATGAAATGCTTGTTTCTTTTGATTGCAATTTGATTTTGAGTTCATTGTGAATTGGTAATTCAAACTAGAAGAGTAAGGGATGAAGAATTGGAAGAGTTGTTGAGTTTGAGTTACGTATGCTCGAGGACAAACATAATCTTAAGTGTGGGGAATTTGATAGAGCATAAAAGTTCATATTTTGATTGTGATGATTTTCTCATATTTTGTGCTTAATTTTCAATTTTAATTAAATTTTATATTTAAAAAATTTAAATTTGATATTTGATGTGCATTAAGGTTGAAAAAGGGTGATTAGACATCAATTTACAGAATTCTTAAATTTTGGGGGCAAAAAGAGGTAACTACAGTTTGCGACAAAAGATTTGTTATGATAAGGTGTAGACGTGATTTATCAATTCAAAGCTGGCGAATTTAGGAAAGCAAGGAGCTAATTTCCAACTTGATTTTTTTTTTATTTATAAAAGATCCTATCTAATTTAGGAGATTTGACTTAAGAGATTTATTCTAGATTTAGATTATCTTTTGATATTTTTCAAAATCAATTAGGAAGCCAATTCTTCTAAAGATTTTGGGAAGATTTTGGAGAGAGATTTTTTTTATATATAAACAGGAGTTTTTTCTCTTGTATGAGGAGGGAAAACGCGAAGAGCAAAATGAGAGGACAACCAATCTCAATTGAAAACATTTTTCTCTTCCATTGAACTCATGATTTTATTTTTTTTTTCTTTTTCTTTTCTTATTCATGATCTAGTTTTCTTATAGGTAAGGCTATGAAAAACCATCATAATAATAGATTGATTTTTATTTTGTTTAATCAAGATATTTTTATTTTTATATTGTCTATGAATTATTGTGCTTGATGTTATTGAGAGCTTGATCTCTTATTAATTGATTTGTTTTATGTGAATGAATTGAAATTTTTTTTTGCATAATTGACTTAATAATTCATGGTGTGAATTAAATGATATATAGGAATATATATATATATATATATATATATATATATATATATATATATATATATATAGACACACACACACAAAAATATATATATATGATTCCATTGATTTTATAGGTTTTTTTACAGATATTAATGCGTTTTCTATCTCGAGAACTCTATAAAGGGATCTAATAGTTACTTGATAAAAGTAAAATTAATATAACTCGGGAGGAAATATTAAGCAATTTTAAGAAAAATCTCAGCTTATAAAAATAATAAATTGTCTTGGTTAAATTTAATAAATTGAAATCTATTGGAGTGATTAGATGAACCAACAGTCTTACTTTTTTAAATTTGATTGTTACAACTTTAATTAATTATTATTTTCCTTTTATTTGCTTTTAGTCTTTAAATTTTCGTATTTTATTTATTTTAAATTTTTGTAGTTTAACTATTCTCCTTAATTTGGTTGTCTAAATAATTATAGGTTGACTATAGTTTTAATACTTATTGTATTAAATTCTCATGGAAACAATATTTTTTTTACCACTTAATAATTAGTGCACATGTTAGGATAATTTAATTTTCGGCAATCACATAAAAACTATGAATAAAATTATATTCCCTTCATGAATAACACTTATATCCTTGATCTTTTTACTAAAAGAAACTTTGCAACATCCAAAAAAAGAAGCAAAATCAAACAATATTAAAGTTTTTAAAATTTGTTTATAATTTCGAATTTCATAATTTAAAGTCCAATAAATACACTAATTTTAAAATATAGTAAAATACAATGAATAATATCTTAAAATTGCAAATCAAATAAAAATATATCCAAACATAATATATATATATATATATATATATATATATATATATATATATATATATATATATATATATATTTTTTATATAAATAGATTGATTATATAAAATTAAAATAAACAATATTTAATTTTAAAATTTAAAATTTTT